>JARVLF010000004.1:0-265362 GCA_030849465.1 Moesziomyces globuligerus
AACCCTAACCCTAACCCTAACCCTAACCCTAACCCTAACCCTAACCCTAACCCTAACCCTAACCCTAACCCTAACCCTAACCCTAACCCTAACCCTAACCCTAACCCTAACCCTAACCCTAACCCTAACCCTAACCCTAACCCTAACCCTAACCCTAACCCTAACCCTAACCCTACAACTTTGCTTAAGCAACCCTAATCGATTTATAAAAGGGTCCACCTTGTAACCCTAAACCCTAACCCTAGGTCGCCATACCTCCACCCCCAGCTGACCAATCTGCCTGAAACTCTGGACTTAGCATCTCCAGGCATGCGTGTACAATTTCTATTAAGGTAGCAGAGCATTTGGAGGGGGGTCATTTTTCATGTTTCCAAGGGGGGACCCTTGGTGCCCCGGCCAAAATCTTGGAAAACGCAAAGTCCACCGTCACACCATGAGGACTTGTGCTATTGCTGTGATACTTTCAGGGTGCCTTGAGGGTGCCATAAGCGTCATCTTTCATTATGGGCGCGTGTCCAAAATTTGACTTTTTTGACGTGTCGACACCGGTCGGGCCAAACTTTGACGGACCGTAACGCGGGAAAATATTAAGCTTCCAGCGTAGGGTCAGATAATGAAATGTACTCAGTTTGACCTGCTCTACAACTTTGCTTAAGCAACCCTAATCGATTTATAAAAGGGTCCACCTTGTAAGCGGACTCGACGAATTTGCAGGATGATTCGGCGAGTCGAGGCGACTCGACGAATTGCAAACTCGATCCGCCGAGTGCGCGTCACTCGGCGGATAGGGAAACAGCCCGATGCGAAGGCCAGGAGGGCAACAACAAGCACACAGCCAGGGGACTCAACGACCAGAAGCTCGCTCAGGCTGGTCGCAGGCAAGCTCAACGGGGACAGGTCACAGTCTCACACAAGCAAGAAGAGCCAAGACGCTGGGATTATCTCACGTCGCTACATGTCGATGTAAGAGCCGTCGCTGGGGCCCGGAGGGAAGACGGGCTCGTCAATAGGGTCAGGGGCCCCACCAGACACGGCGACGGACTCGTGCGGCTGACGCTCCGAGTATAGCGAGTGCCAACACTCCGAGAAGCGCAGCATCACCCGCAGCAGGGGAAGGCGCAGGCGGGCCGCCTGGATCCGGAATACTCGGCGGGTCGCAACGGTCCAACCGAAGGTCTCGGTCGGGATGGTCATCCGGTCGTACGACCGAATGGCGCCTGG
This sequence comes from Moesziomyces globuligerus, assembly GCA_030849465.1. Classification (NCBI taxonomy): domain Eukaryota; kingdom Fungi; phylum Basidiomycota; class Ustilaginomycetes; order Ustilaginales; family Ustilaginaceae; genus Moesziomyces; species Moesziomyces globuligerus. The sequence continues at coordinate 1,222 of JARVLF010000004.1, forward strand.
CCCGGGAGCACCGGCCACCGACAAGTTGGCACGCTCGGCACGTTGGCGCGAGCGACCTGTGGGAGTGCCGTCGCCCGGGTACTCCATCCCGGGGAAGGCGCGAATGCTCCGCTCGCAGTTGCCAACGTCGGCAAGGTGGCAGTGAGTGCACACCCGCGGAAGGCGACTACGCTCCCCGTACGGGTTGGGGAACGCCGAGGGGAAGCAACTGTGAAGGAGAGGAGAAGGTCAGCAACCGCCAAGGCAAGGACACGAGCAGGGCACAATACTTACGGGACTCCCAGGTCAGCGCACCGGCGGCACTGCCAACTCGGCCAAGGCATGCAGCCCTCGGTCAAGCGCATCATGACGATGCGCTGTAGCCGCTGCTCGGCGTTAGAGCCCGCCGCGACGAGCCAGTTCCGAGGGTATCGACCCTCGGCCACGCGCACCAACAAGTCGGCAACCTTGTACTGCCCCGCCCATCCGATGATCTCGGCATGCGACGGCTCGCGTTGGTCGGGGGGCGGCGGCGACGGGGTGCGAGGCACCTCCCACCGAGGGGGAGGCGTCAGTCGCTGCACATCCCGCTCGAAGACGGGTGTGGCAGACCGACCGAGGGGCGGGGAAGGCTCAGCGCGGCCGGGAGACGTGGGGACGGCGGCCTCGACGCCGTCGGAAGCAGCCACCGGGGACGAGGGGACCACGTAGACGGCCCCCCAGCGCTCCAGCTGCTCCCCCAGCAACAACCCAACCGCAGCAGCTCGACGCTCGCGGTTGAGACGCGCCTCCTCGGCCGCCGCAGCCATGCCCTCCGCGGTCGGGGACGGCGGGGAGTACGACGGCGACCGCGGCTCGGAGGCCAGCGCCGGACTGGCCGGCACGGGGGGCGGCGACCAAGGGGCGTACACCAGGCTCCGGGGCGGCGACAGCGGGGCGGGGCTGCCCAAAGCCAGGCCGCTGGACAGCGGGGAGCCCAGGAAAAGGGCCTCCAGCGGCGCACAGCCACTGGAGTCGGGGGCCGAGGCGGATGCAGCTCGCGGCGGCGGCGGGGTGACGGCCGGCACGGGGGCTGACTCCGCGGCCGAAGCAGACGCGCCGCGCGGGCGCAGGCGCGAAGCGACCTTGCGCCGCTTTGACAGCGTCGACTCGGCCCCGGGGGAGGCCAAGCGGCGAGGGGATGCCGGCCCAACGGGGGCCGAGGAAGCGGATGGCCCGGCCGAGGAGTCGGCAGGGCGAGGCGGAGGCTGCGAGGCAGAGGCCGCGCGAGCGGCAGCAGCACGGGCGCGAGTCACGCGCGGAGAGGAGCGCACGTTGGGGGGCGCCATGGTTAAGAAGGGGATGATGGAGGGAGAGACACGAACACGGCCTCGACGGAGCTCGGCTCTTACGAGGGGGGTAGTGTTACAGGCCTGGATCAGACCCTGATCGACGCAGGCACGTGTGGAGGGCGCAGGCGAAAATCCGTAGCACGGGCTACGAGCGCGCCAAGTCGCGGTCCGGCGAGTGGAGGCCACTCGACGAATGCCGTCAATAATTCGCCGAGTGAGGCCCACTTGACGGACGGCCTGCGGCGACCCCGGAAAACAACGAGCGGGTCATACGATGGAGGTACCCGGCTCGGAGACGAAGGGGAGGAGGAGAGGGGTGCTTGTAGGCCCAGGGGGCAACGAGCACAACGTGCAAAAGGGAGGTATGCACAGGAGGAGGCCCGAGCTCGGGGAGGTGGGCGAAACCTCATTGCATCAATGGGATGCTGGCTGGGCCGTCCGAGACGGCACCTTGCCACACGCTGGCCCTCCTGGTGAGGGCAAGTACTTATAGCTTCGACTCATCGAGTGCGATGGGGCTGCGCCCCATCCACTCTACTTTACTTTACATCACCAGTTGTTATCAGTCGTCAGTATCACTGTCTTCAACCAGTTCGTCTCACAGTAGCAATCGCAGAGCGTTGCTACTACTTGCGTGTGTGTTGTATCACCGCTCCAGACGTCGTCGACACCTCCATCGATGCTACGGCACCTACACCGTAGGCAGTACCTCCACTGCGGCCCTGGAACCTCCACCAGTGCCTCGACAACTGTCTGAGCATTACGAGCACTCGTGCAAAGGCGGAAGTCATTCCCACAACGCCCAAAGGCGTCTGCACCAATCGAGTCGTGCCGCGCTACCTCTGAACGGGGTGCTCACAGTGGTCAGCCGCTATCCGTTGAGTTGCGTCGACTCGCCAAATAACTCAGGCGATTCGTCGAGTCCACGCCACTCGCCGAACGAGTCAAATAATTCGCCGAGTCCACGTCACTCGCCGAATAAGGATTTCGGGCACGCGACCCCTGACAATCGGCTCCTACGCTCACGACCCCACCGCCGTCGCCCAGTCTCACCTCACCAATTCTGCATACGGCGACTGGCACGCCGCCTTTGAGCCTGTGCTCGACGACGCACTGGCTTTGCTGCCAGAAGACACAGCGCGAGCCTTCTCGGTCAGCCCGCGCCAGGTAGGCGAGGAGCGAGTGTTTAATGGCATCTTTAGCGTCACGCCCGACGGAATGCCCTTGGTGGGTAAGGTCCACGAGGGCGTCTATGTTGCTGCCGCGGTCTGGGTCACGCACGCCGCCAGATCGGCACAGTTGCTGGCCGACATCATGACCGGCGAGCTCAAGGATGAGGACCGGTCGCTCGCCGAGCAACTCAGCCCGCTCCGCTTCACGGGCAAGGACGTCGGCGAGCTCGAGCAAAAGGCCCTCGGCACCTACAACGACATCTACAACAAGAACGCCGACACATCGCAATGAACCGTAAACATATGCATTGGAAGTCCTTCTATCGAGCGCACAGCGATGGGGCATGCTAATCGAGCCCTAGAGGCCTCATGCGGAAGCCGCCTTGACCTTGGCGATGGCAGCGACGATGAGCTCTTGCGCCTTGAGCTCTGCATTCTGGAAGACGGCGACGGCGTCGGTGATCCTCCTGTTGGTCTCGGGATCCTCCTTGATGGCGCGCTCGAGTTCCTGGGCGTTGTTGGCCAGGTAGTCGAGCGAAGCGTCGAAGGTCTGGGGCTTGCCATCGGCGCGCAGCGGGTCGACGCGGAGAAGCGGCAGTGTTGTGGCGGGGAGCTCGAGCGCGTACGTCTTGCTGGGGCGGTAGGCATCGGCTGCGATGGCGGGCGCCTGGAGCGTGCACATCTCGGCGAGCGTGGGTGCGAGGACGGTGGCCTGCTGAGCGCCGAGCGCCGGCATGGCCAGCACCTCGTTGAAGGCGATGAAGCTCGCCGACTTGATCACGGGCGGCTGCGCGCACTTGCCTGCCAGCACCAGCTCGCGGTAGGCCTGGTAGATGTGTGCCACGCGCGCCGACATGGGATGCTGCTTCTCGGGCAGATCGTAGACGAGGCGCTCCGCAGGCGGCGTGAAGTGCGCCAGGATCTCGTTGTAGTAGGGCGAGATGTAGAGGCAGCCGGCCTGAGCAGCTGCGAGCGCCTGGGGAACCGAGAAGAGACCGGTGCCGAGCGTGCTGATGCCGTGCTCCTTCTCGAGGATGCGTGCGGCGAGCATGCCCGGGCCGGTGGTGAGGATCTTGATGCAGAAGCGGTCGCGCGAGATGCCGACGGCGGCAAACTCGCGTGCGTACGCGAGCGCGTGAGCGACGATGGCATCCGCGTTGTAGGCGTGTGCGGGAGAGGCCTGGAGCAGCGCGCGGCCGGCGATGTTGGGCAGGTTGAGCGCACACAGACGCACGCTCTGAAAGAGACGAGACACGAGAAGCAAGCGAGCATGGCGCGCGATGTCAGCGAACCGTCGGCGGTTGCGGAGCGCAAGACGAGGCAAGGGTACTCACGATGCGATCGAGGATGGTGAGCCAGTCAGCGTCCGGGCTCTCGCGGATGACCTGCTCGAGGACGAGCTGGTTGGGCTCGAGCGCGAGTGCGTCGGCGACGATGAACTGGTTCGAGGTCATGTCGTTGGGCTGCACGCCGAGCGCCTTGAGCTGCTGGGTGAGCGCCACGTCGAGCGTGTCGACGTCGATCTCGATCTGCTGCGCCGCGTTGACGATGAGGGGGACGGTAGAGGCGGTCATTGTTGCAGAGGATTGGTGTGGTGTGTTGCGGAGAACGGTGCCTCGGGGATGGAAGGACGAAAATGCTTATATGGAGAAACGGCACCACTCAGGGTCGAGCGACGCCTCGTACCCCGTACGCGGGCGCGAACGACTTTGCAGCAGCGGCTGGCGCTGCTTGGCGTGGGGGCGGGGCGGGTACTGCATTCCGCTTTGTGCGTCTGTGTGTGGGTGTTTGTGTGAGTTTGTGTGTGGGTGAGCGGGCAACTTTGCTCGGCAAATTCGAGGCCGAGCGCTCCAGCCACCGGCGATGTTTTTCGTCGGCCAAATATGGTTGCCGGCCACCGAAGGCGCGTCGGCGGCGATCTTTGTCCGAGGCGACTCGAGACATTGACCGCCGAGACCGAGCAAAGTGGACGAGGCTCTATGCGGGGCAGCCGTCCGCCGCCTTAAAAGAGCTGGGAGTCTTTCCAAGGGGGGTTTGGTCCAGGTCATCTTCCCCGAAAGCCAAGCCCGACCTTCAGAGCGCAATGGCGGGCTCCTCGTACGAAGTACAACCGGTGGCCACACCGGCACGAAAGGCGGTCGGACCGATCGTCTTGCCGTCGCATCAGCTGCCCGAGCGCTTTTACAAAGGAGGCCCTCGGATCGCCTCGTTCCGCGGTGAGGCATCACGAACCAATCGAGAGCCGGAAGACTGGGTGGCGTCGACGACATGCTGTGCGGGGCACGACACGCTGGGGCTCACACGCCTCCCAACGACCGATACGCTGCTCGTGGACGAGATCCGTAGCGACCCAGCCGCGTGGCTGGGTGAGCAGCACGTGGCCAAGTACGGTGCCGACACCAAGCTGCTGATCAAGCTGCTGGATGCTGGGCAGCGGCTGCCGATCCATGCGCACCCTCACGTCGACTGGGCGCGCGTGCACGTCAAGCGCAACCACGGCAAGGCGGAGGCGTGGCACATCCTGGCTCCCGGCCGCGTCTACCTGGGCCTGCGCGAGGACGTCCCCGAGGCGAGGATGCTCGAGCTGGTGGACGAGCAGGAGATCGAGACGATGCTGGCGCTCATGCACGAGGTCGAAGTCCAGACGGGCGATACGGTGTACGTTCCGCCAGGCATGCTGCACGCCATCGGCTCTGGCATCCTGCTGGTGGAAGTGCAGGAGCCCGAGGACCTCTCGATCCTGCTCGAATGGCGCGACTTTGAGCTCGACGGACGTGCTGATGGCCACCTCGGTCTCGGCTTCGACAAGGCAATCACCGCCGTGACATTGCATGGCCTTACGGAAGAGCAAGTATCCACATTGGTCGTGCGTTCCGAAGGCCGCGCTTCGAGCAATCTACTTCCGGACGCAGCGCTCGAGTACTTCCGCATGGACAAGATCGAGCGCGACACCACGGTCGAGCCGTGCTTCCAGCTGGCAGTGGTCCTTCAGGGGCAGGTCGAGGCAGTTTGCGATCAGGGCGGTCCATCCACCATGCTGCGCGCCGGGAGCACAACGCTCTTCAAACACAGCGACGGAGCGGTCGCCTTCAAGATGAACAGCGACACCGAGAGCGCGGCGCTCGTATTGATCCGCCCTCCCACTCCGTAGACCCGATGTGACAGCACGCAGCCAGAGGCCAATCAATGCATACCTATGACGATCAAGCCGACCGTACTGCGAACTTGCGGATGGAGTCTGAGGATAGGAGGGCGGCAGGATGGGAGGACGGACCAAAGAGTGAGGACGGGGGATTGCAAAGCTGGATCATGTTAGGTTTGCCTCGAGGGATTTTCGATCGAGATGTTAGGCTGACTTTGGTAGATCCTTTGTTAGACCGCCCTTGGCTGCGGGGCTCGGCCAAGGCCGGCTAAGAAGAGCTGGTTGATTGCCGAAGACCGGCGATCAACAGTGCGGGGCAGTTGTTCTTTGTACGATGACAGCGGCCCCATCAACCCCACACTGCCATCCACATCGCCGATAGCATTGACCGTTACCGCGGTGGACAGCGTCTAGCCATGCAGGGTCAAGAGGCAGAACTGCTCATTCCGTCCGCGCAGCCCGGCGTCGACATTGTCGGCATCTTGCAGCGCAAACACGCAGAGCCATCCTCACGCTCGCCACGCCGCCTCGCCATCATCGTCCACGGCCTCCTGGCGCACAAGAACCAGTGCTACCACCGAGCGCTTGCCGACTCGCTCCCCATCGACTCGTATCGCTTCGACTTCCGCGGCAATGGCGATTCCAAGGGCGACTGGACTCTGGGCAGCCTCGACAACGAAGTCCTCGACCTCGCCACCGTCGTACGCCACCTTCATCATCAACACGGCTACTCGATCGATCTCATCGTCGCACACTCACGCGGATGCATGGTCTCCTGGATGTATCTCTCCCGAGGCGAAGATGTTTTGCGCTCGGATACGGGCAACCCCTTCATTCCGAACCTCACAGTCGTCTCGGGCAGATGGTTCATGGACGGCGTCTTGGAAACCTATGCTCGCTTCCAAGAGGGATTTCGAAAGGATGGCCACTACCGATGGAAGATCACCAGCGCGGGCAAGAAGCGAGAGTACCTGGTCTACCCCAAAGATTTCGAGGACATGGCGGCAATGAAGGAGCCCCGAGACTACGTGGCTCGCTTGTCCACCAACACGCAAGTGTAAGTCGCCCGCTCCGGCTTCATCAACCTGGCGCGGCTGCGCTAACCTTCTTTTCTGCTCTTGAAAGACTCATTCTCCACGGCACGTCGGACAGGATCGTGCCAGAGCGAGATGCACACACCTACCTCTCTGCACTTGAGTCGAACTGCTCGCGCACCTCCGGGTCCCACCAGCTTCATCTGATCCAGGGTGCGGATCACATGTATAGAGGAGCCATGCAGCCCGTCGTCGAGCGCACATGCAGCTGGTATGCTCAAAGACAGCGCGATGCATCCGCAGCGTCCACCGCGAGGCTCTAAGCTTGGCTCAAATGGAACAGCACCGTCCCCACCACCGCGCGTGTACATGTCTTTCTCCGACCCTCTGCATCCAGCGCCTGAGCAGAATCGATATAAGTGACGGTGGCAACCAAGCTCCTCTTCTCGACTCTATGTTCCGTACGCTTCTCGTTCCAACGCTATCCTCATCGTTCCATTCGACTTGAACAGACGCACGACCATGCCGCGCAACACGTTTGCCGCCTGCTTGCTCTTTGTGCGCATATGCCAGCTCAAGATCGCCGGCAAGAACATCAGCGATCTCGTCGATCACATCCAGTTCCTCTCGCTCGAGTACCAGAACGCGGCCGGCTGTCGTGTCGACGACGGCGCACTCATGGCCATCCTCATCAACCAGGCCATGCCCATCCCCGAGTACCACCTCGTCATCAAGCAGCTCGCCGAGACAGGCCGACTGACCGACTACTACACCCTCGCCTCTTCGCTCCAGGACCGCTGGAAGCAGATCCGCTGAAGCCTCCCTGGCTCGAAGCGAGCGTGCTCTTCGACACACCCATCCTGCGGCTCGCGGCAATCCATCAATGCATCCTACTTTGACAGCGCTCGAGTGCCTGTGATGTTGGAGGAAAGAAGTGTTCGATTCAAGTGCCTTCAGACCAGTGACCAGTGAAGCGTGCGTTGCAAGCTGTCGTAGACTCGCAACGTTGATGTTGGCCAAGGGCCCAGTTCGAAGCCCTTGTCAAACTCTGGCCCTGTCGCGACGTCGAACACGCGAGCGTAGCGATCAGTGAGTCTATCCGGTCTCTATGACCCACTCGTGGTGTCAATCGAGGCTATTCTTTCTCAAGCTCTGCAAAGCTTGCCGCTTGAGCACTGACGAAACTGCGAGCAAAGAAGATCTGCTCATCAAGCTCGTGCTCTTTCGGACGCTGCTTCTCAACAATGGTAAGATGGTCAAATGACGGCTCGATCAGCTCGGGCTGCATTTGGCCCGAACGCCATCTCAACAAGAGGAGTCAGAAGCTCAGCTGAAGCCACGTTGAGAGCGTAAGAAGAACCGTACCGCTCGGTACAAGATAGGTCAGACGAACGGCAGCCGGCATTGTATGACAGCCACAGTAAGAGCTGCAGACGAGCGCACCTGGACGAAGCCGATGTGGTGACCTTAGCTTGACATCGTGCAGCACACCTTAAAAGGATACCGTCATCGGCTTCGACCTTGCTGACCCCATCTCGCTCGAGCTAGTCTGTCAACTCGCTGACGCCCTCGCAAGACGCACTCAAGGAAGCCATCTTCCGTGACAGCCATGCAAGCATGCTCCCACTTCAAGGGGCGAGCAAGTGGCTGCGACGAAGACGGGTGATGTCGGACGGGATGGTCGCAGAGATTGCGCTCGAGCCAGACGAGCTGCAGATTCTCAAGCCCGGCGAGGATGTCGCGTGATCAATCAGCCGGGCTGAGCTGCCATCTAATCGCGCATGCACCACCATGCAGTCCGGAGATGACGGGCTCGGTGGAAGGCGACGCGGCGTCTTGCAGCTTCAACGACGGCCGTGCAACGCTCTTTGTCCAGGCTGCGCAGCTAGCTCAGCCTGGTCAGATTCGGACGCCAGTCTTCCGAAGCGGCCATGCTGAAGGCGGCCCGATCAACGACTTCATCCTGCGTCGTTGCCGTGCATTCATGATCCGGAACGCGCTTGTTTCTCGCACCGCTGAATGATACAATGATACGCAAGCTCAACCTTTCCGTCCGTGCACATGAACAACAATATTAACCCTAGCGCCGTGTCCGATGCGACGGCCGAAGACATGCAGACGACAGACGATGCTCACGCTCGCGATGAAAGAGGCACCTGGTGGCCCGGAGCTGGGCACCGGCTGGCCGAGGTACGTTGGGTGCTAAAAGGGGAAGGTGCGAGTGGATAGAGGCGGTGGTGCAGCGAAATCCGCTAAGCGAGCATGGACGGTCGGCTATGCTCGACGTGCAGCGCCAAGATTCACGTCGCTGGCTGTAGCCGACCCCCTTGTCCTACCCAACTCGCTCTGCCTCCTGCAGTGCTTCCCTCGCGTGGTCGCTCTGCCCAAGCCCCCTTTCTACTCGCACAGTGACGGTATAGCCGGCTAGCGCGTTATGGAAAGCTCTCTTCCGCAAAGCATCAAAAGTCTTGGCATGGACCCTTCCATCTCTGCACCACCCCCCTTTCGCCTCTCTAGCCAATCGCAGCGTACAATGATCGTCTCCTTATCTCGTTTCGCCGCCCCCCCCACACTGCAGCCTCCTCCACTCGCCACACTCGTGTGCGATGCAAGCCATGCATCCGCCGCCCGTCGCGTTGTCTCATGATCTGTTTGCCGGTATCGGATCCTCTTGCATGCCGCGCCCGCCCTGGCGCCCGACCTGGCGGCGGCGGCATCTACCGGCACCAGCCGCTCGCCGTCATCAAGGCTGTGAAGCTTGGTCCAGCCGAGCTTCACTCTTTGCATCGGCACACCTTCTCCCGCCCCGTGATGTTGAGCCTGAGCCTCTTTTTCTTCTCGATCTCGCGCACGACATCCGCGCTAATCCTCTTGCCCGGCACGCCATTTCACCGGAGCTCCTTCTCGTCACCTAGTCATTCCGGCTCAGACGCCAGCGACTGTCCGCCCCGAGCATGCTTGGCAGCGCAACACCGACCTCGCGGACTCTGAGAGCGCAGCTGGAAACGCATATATACCAACCACTCGCGCAGCATCGCCAATCCATCCACCAGAGCTCATCGACTGCCATCGGCCGACCATCCCCCTAGTCTGGCATCTCCCCTCACTCCATCGGCACCATGCTCAAGTTCAGCCTCCTTCAGCTCACCACCCTGGCCCTCGTGCTGCTTAGCGGTCAAGAGGCGCTCGCCCGCCCAGGCAAGCTCCAACCCGTCGATTCCGTAAGCATCCCGTGATCCATCGCGATCTAGTCCCGTTTCTTCATCCGCTTACCCGTATGCTCGTCGTCGTATCCACACCTCCGCAGAAGAAGCTCCGAAACGACGTCAAGCGCAAGGACCTCCTCGCAGGCGCCAGGAAGCTCCAGGAGCTCGCCTACGCTTCCAAGGAGCGCAACCGTGTCTTTGGCTCGCCAGGACACAAGGCCACCGTCGAATACATCCAGAGCGAGCTGCGCAAGACCGGCGACTACTACGACGTCTACCTCCAGCCCTTCACCGCCACCTACGCCGAGCACTCGGCCGAGGTCGCCGTCGACAACAAGCCCATCGACTCGGTCACCTTCACCTACTCGCCCAACGGCAACTTTGACGACCTCGAGGTCGTCCCCGTCAGCAACGTCGGCTGTGACCAGGCCGACTTCCCCGCCAGCGTCGAGGGCAAGATCGCCCTCATCAAGCGAGGCACCTGCTCCTTCGCCATCAAGGTCGGACGTGCCGGCACCGCCAAGGCGGCCGCCGTCATCATCTACAACAACGCGCCCGGCGACGTCTCGGGCACGCTCGGCACCCCCGGCCCAGCCCCCGAGGGCCCCTTCGTGCCCGTCGCCGGTATCAACCAGGAGCTCGGCAACGCGCTCGCTGCTCGCCTTGCTGCAGGCGAGAAGGTCACTGCCGACATGAAGCTTGAGGGTGTCGTCGAGGACCGCCTCACCCACAACGTCATTGCCGAGACCCGCGGCGGCTCCAAGGACCAGGTCATCATGTTTGGTGCGCACTCGGACAGCGTCGTTGCCGGGCCCGGCATCAACGACAACGGCTCCGGCTCGGTTGCGCTGCTCACCGTCGCCAAGAACCTCGCCAAGTACAGCGTCAACAACGCCGTCCGCTTCGCCTGGTGGTCCGCCGAGGAGTACGGTCTGCTCGGCGCCGAGCACTACGTCGGCGAGCTTTCGCAGCAGCAGAAGGACCAGATCCGCCTCTACCTCAACTTTGACATGATCGCCTCGCCCAACTACGTGCTCAGCGTGCACGACGGCGATGGCAGCACGTTCAACATCACCGGTCCCCCCGGCTCTGCTCAGGCCGAGGCCATGTTCTTCGACTTTTTCAAGAACATCGCCAAGAAGCCGCTCATCGAGGGACCCTTTGACGGTCGCAGCGACTACGGTCCGTTCCTCGACGCCGGCATCGCTGCCGGCGGTCTCGACACGGGTGCCGAGGGTCTCAAGACCGAGGAGGAGGTCAAGCTCTTCGGTGGCAAGGCGGGCATCGCATACGACCCCAACTACCACCAGGTGGGTGACACGACCGACAACCTCGCCATGGAGGCGTTCGAGGTCAACACCAAGGCCATCTCGCACGCGCTCGCCACCTACGCCACCTCGTTCGAGAGCCTCGGCCCCCGTGCCGCGGCGCCTGCCAACCGCAGGTCCGTCGCCAAGAAGGTCGACCACAGCAACCACCGTTGCGGCGGCGACCTTGCGCTCCTGTAAAGCGCTCCCATGTATAGATAGGTCATCTTTGTTCCGCAAACAACTCGAAATGGTTCATCAACATGTGTGTGTGGTATCGATACCACAAAGGGCCGCTTCGAAACCTCGTGCGTTGGACGGAGCTCTTGTCGCCGCACCCTGCAGACCAATTGGTCAAGTGAATTGTCGGAGGGGGCTCCTTAGGTGGCCATCGCCATTCATGTGAGCGGGAGCGAGCAAGCCAGGCATGGACCGCTGTCAAATGATCCTCTCAGCGTTCGCAACCAACTGCAGCGGAAGAGCGGACGCTCCTCTGAGCCTTGGCTAGCCCAAGCTCCGGACCGATGCGACGTGCTTAGCGCCGTGATACAGCATGTTCGACTCAGGCCCAGGAAATCGGTTTGTCTCAGTCGTCGACCGTCTCGCACCCGTCCGTGGCGTACACCAGGCGCCGGATTCAGTTTGCACACTTGCGCAGCAGAACGTGGACGCCTTTGCGCGATCCGGCGTTGGCCAAGTTTCTCTCGCACATACAACGTTGTCATGAGATAGGCAACACTTTGAGAACATTGCGAACGGTGACAACAAACGAATAGAGGGGGGAAAAGGACTCTACCAAGCACAGTGCTGTCGAACGAAATACCCAAAAGAGAAAATAGCAAAAAAAGCAATGAATGAAAGGCCAAGAAATTCCGGGTCAGCGTTTCGCTTCTCACTGCTGGTTGCGGCGTTGGCCCAAAAGAAAAAACTTACGCCGCCATCGATGCGCATGTCGCTGCCGGTCATGAAGCTGCTTGCTTCGCTGGCGAGGAAGACGGCTGCGCCCTTAAATTCGCTAGGCTCGCCGATGCGGCTCATGGGATTGTCGTTGGTCCACTGCTGGAGCAGTTGGGGCTCCTTGTTGAGGAGCTGCTCGACCATCTTTGTGTTGACGTAGCCGGGGCTGATGGTGTTGACGCGGATCTTGTGTTCTGCGAGCTCGACGGCGGCGCAGCGGCAGAGCTGGTGGACGGCGGCCTTGGACGAGTTGTAGGCGGTGCCGTAGAGGCCGCGGTTGGAGACGTAGCCGGACATGGAGGCGATGAGGATGATGCTGCCGCCGGTGGCGTGGGTCTTCATGGCGCGTGCGGCTGCCTGGGTGACGATAAAGGTGCCCGTCACATTGACGCGCATGACCCAGTCAAAGTGGACCGGGTCAAAGTCGAGAACGGGACCCTGCTTCTGCACGCCTGCAGCATGCACCACGGTCTTGAACGGGCGTGCGGCGTCGGCGGCGAGCTGCGCCACCTCCTCGACGATGGCGTTGACCGCCGCAGCGTCGGTGATGTCTGCTTGGACGTAGCTGGCGCTGAGTTTGAGCTCCTTTGCACGCGCCCTGAACATGAGCCAGTCAGGTGCTGTGGTGGGCTCGTCGAGCAGGTCCATGCACACGACGTGCGAGCCGGCCTCGAGCAACGCCGCTGCCAGCGTCAAGCCGATGCCTCGTGCACCTCCCGTGACTGTACGAGCCGAAGAAGTAGGAGGTGTCAATGTCGTGCGGACGAGCGTGAGAAGGCGATAGGTAAAGGCCAAACTTACCGATGCTCGTCGAGTTCTTGAGCGAAAAGAGACCGTCGCCTTCGACGGCGCTGCGCTCGCCCTGCGCAGCCGCCATGACGGCCTCCTGCACCGAGACAAGGCCGTCCGCCGCGGGGACCGTGGAAGCTGTTGGCATAGGAACCATGGTTGTGATACGAGAGACGTTGAGCGAAAGGAGTGGGTACGGTGATGATGATGATGGGAACGAACGGACAGAGGCTGGGTAATATGGAGGCCACGAGCACACCTCTCGAGAGTGAAGCGTCAGTCCACTCGGCCCGACAGCAGGCATGCCCCATGTCGGACAAAGGGGGTTGCGAGGAGCATCGTTCGACAGCCGAGGCCGCAACATTGCCCAGCGCCAGTCGGAGGCCATTCGCCACACCTCGCCGATAGCCGATCGGAAAACGCAGACGCGGCCAATGCATCGGAAGATCCATATCGACGGTGGCGAAGAGCCTTCTTTTTCCATTTTCCGCTCTTTTTGCCGACATCGGCGAATTTCAAAGGCCGCGCCTTTTCTGGGGTTTTTTGTGCGAGGCGTCCAAACGCGGGGTCGCCGCGGCATGGGCGTGGGGTCGGCGTGGGCCTCCGAGACGCGCGGCATGTGGGCGAGCAGACGCACTTCCACCTCCCACCTTCAGCCACGATCCATCCCACATGTTGCTGTCCTTGGCACGATCCACATCACTTTGGCATACGCAATCTTTGATAGATGAATGACACGGAAGCGTTGCATTGCCCGCGGAGGCGTACCTGTGGCGATCTTTATACAGAGCCGGTCAAGTCGAGCCGGCCAGCACGAGCGCAAGTGGGCCAAGGTGGCGGGGCGATGCCATTTTCCGAGGGGGGACCCTGGGGCGAACCGAGATGCCGGGCGCCTTGAAGCGGCAGTACTTTGGTCCGAGGAGCGGAAGACCGGCTTTGCAAACGTCTTTGCCTCGTATCCCACTTGCACAGGCCGCACTCGTCCATGTGCACCGCTGCTCCCACCCAGCCCACTCGCCACCCTGCCGCATCTCTCCCCATCCTCTGTCTCGTTGGCCCGACTTAGACGCCGTATTTCGCCGGCCACTTTGCTGCCCACTAGCCCCCAACGCATGGCCTGGTCTACAGCTTGGACATCAGTCAACGAGACAAGACCCATGCGGTAGCTGCCGCTTTCCAGTGGGAGATCCAGCCATCGCCTTATAATCCTGCCGCCTCACCCCACACCCCGCTCCGCCTCGAAGTCTGCTGTCTCCCCACAACCCCACAGTGCGACTCGCCTGACGATCCCCAGGCACGCTTTCTACTTTTTGGCGAATCGTCTGCATCCTCGCGGCCCGCTCGAAACGCTATAAGAGTCTACCTGTCTCTACCAACGCGAGACCGACCCTAGCGAACCCGTACTAGCATCACGTCCCCTTCCTTCCATCACAATGGCGCCCGCAGCGACTCTTTCCAACGCCAGCGAGCCCGCGCTCGCGCCCGTGCCCACCAAGCAAGCGGCGCCCGCGGGTATCTTTGCCAACACGCCCGAGCAGAACGAAGAGGTGCTGCGCGAGATCCGATGTCTCGCCGCCGACCTCGTCCAGCAGTTCAACGGCGGCCACCCGGGCACTGCCATGGGCGCCGCTGGTATCGGCATGGCGCTCTGGGGTAGCGCGATGCGCTTCAACCCTGCCGACGGCACCTGGGCCGACCGCGACCGCTTCATCCTCTCGGCCGGACACGCGTGTCTGCTGCAATACATCTACCTTCACCTCACCGGCTACAAGGCGTGGACGATGGACATGCTCAAACGCTACCACTCGACCGACTTTGAGACCAGCCTCGCCGCCGGCCACCCCGAGATCGACCCGCAGAACGGCATCGAGGTCACCACCGGCCCGCTCGGCCAGGGCATCTCGAACGCCGTCGGCCTCGCCATGGCCTCCAAGCACATGGCCGCGCACTACAACAAGCCCGGCTTCGACATTGTCGCCAACACCATCTGGTGCTTCACCGGCGACGGCTGCATCGCAGAGGGCGTCGGCGTGGAGGGCCTCTCGCTCGCCGGCCATCTCGGCCTGGACAACCTGGTTCTCGTCTACGACTGCAACAAGGTCACCGTCGACGGCACCATCGACAGCTACGCCTCCGAGGACCACCCGGCCAAGCTTCGCGCCATGGGCTGGAACGTCATCGAGGTCGACGACGGCACCACCGACGTCCTCGCCGTCGTCCAGGCGCTCGAGCAGGCAAAGAACCTCCGCAACGGCAAGCCCACCTGCGTCCAGATCAAGACCGTCATCGGCTACGGCTCGAGCAAGCAGGACACCAACCCGGTCCACGGCGCTGCGCTCGGCGAGGACGATGTCAAGCACGTCAAGCGCACCTTTGGCTACTCGGAGGAGCAGAAGTTCCACCTCTCGCAAAAGTCCTACGACACCTTTGCCGGCATCAAGGCCAAGGGCGAGCAGCTCCAGGCCAAGTGGAACGCCACCTTTGACGAGTACCGCAAGGCTTTCCCCGAGCTCGCGCTGCAGTTCGAGCAGCGCAACGTCCACGGCACGCCCGCCGGCGACGAGCTGCTCGGCGGCCTGCCCAAGCAGTGGACGAGCATGCTGCCGTCCAAGTCGGAGCTGCCCACCTCGGCCATCCCCACGCGCAAGGCCTCGGGCCTGGTGGTGCAGGCGCTCGCGCCCCACTTTCCGCACTTCATGGTCGGCAGCGCGGATCTGCTCGAGTCGACGTTTGTCAACTGGAAGGGCATGGTCGAGTTCCAGAGCCCCGAGAAGAAGGAGCTCGGCGGCAACTTTGGCGGCCGACAGATCCGCTACGGCATCCGCGAGCACGCCATGGCCGCCGTCGCCAACGGTCTCGCCGCCTACTCGAGCAACGGCTTCATCCCCGTCATCTCGACCTTCTTCATGTTCTTCCTCTACGCCGCACCCGCGATCCGCATGTCGGCGCTGCAGAAGCTGCGTCTCATCGGCATCGCCACGCACGACTCGATCGGCATCGGCGAGGACGGGCCCACCCACCAGCCCGTCGGCCTCGCCTCGTTCTTCCGCGCCGTACCCAACATGCAGTTCATGCGTCCCGCGGATGCCGAAGAGGTCATGGGCGCTTGGACGCTCGCCCTCGAAGCCTCGTCCACGCCTTCCATCCTTTCGCTCAGCCGTCACGCTCTGCCCCTCCTTCCTGGCTCGGACCGTGAGCTCGTTCGTCGCGGAGGCTACATTGTGCACACTGCCAAGGCGGCGGATGCGAGCGCAACGCGCCTCACGCTCGTCGCTACGGGCAGCGAAGTCTCGGTTGCCATTGGAGCCGCCGATGTGCTCGCTTCCGGCTCGCTCGGCGCCTCGTACACGGTCAGCGTCGTCTCGATGCCGTGCATGACGCTCTTTGACAAGCAGCCCGTCTCGTACCGCCACTCGGTCATCTCGCCCGACCACCTCTCGATCGCCGTCGAGGCGTGGGCCTCGTTGCCCTGGCCGCGCTACACGGGCGCCTCGCTCTCCATGCACACCTTTGGCCACAGCGGTCCCCAGAAGCAGCTCTTCGAGATGTTTGGCTTCGAGTCCAACAACGTCGCATCCAAGGTCCACCACTACGCATCCGAGTGCACCCACAACGGCCACGTCGTCCTCCCGCGCATCGGCGAGTTCGCAGAACTCCTCCTCGGCTACGCTCGCGGCCACTAGTTTCACCAGATGCCCGCTCCATCAGCCGTTTTCAGAAAGCAATCTTTGGGTAAAGGCAAGACTATTGATATTCGCATGCTTTTACATCGTGTGGGAGGACTGTGATGATGGGCTCAGTTTGGCGAGTTGAGCCTTTGCTCCCGCGAGTGAAGCCTCACTCCTCCCGGTGAAAGCCTCACTCCCGCCGGTGAGGACCTCACTCCTGCGAGTGACACGCGTAATTCCCCAAAGTGAGTCGGGTGCGGGCGTTCAGCATCGTGTAAATTTAATGATCTTGGATTTCATGAAAAAGCCTGCGGCAGATTCGATGGTATCAACGGCAAACAGAGGATCAGATGAGCGGACGGTGGAGGAAGGGGAGGAAGTGGGAGAGGTCGTCCGGATGGCTGATGTCGCTGATCTCGACGTGCTGCAGCGCACCGGAAGCAGCGCTCTGCACGGGCGGCAACGACGCCGCCTGGGACGCGACAGGCTGGAAACCACTTGACAGCGGCGCTGCCAAGCCGGGCGATCCATTGGGCCGAGCGCTGGTGTTGTGCGCCGCGCCGGTCGATTTGGCGTGCGGATCGGTAGGCGAGTTCCAGCTCGGCGCCGAGTTGGAGGACGCTGAGGCCGGCGCCGATCCCGAGGCGCCGTTGGACGAGTCCTCGAGGATGGACATGGGCTGCTCGGTCGAGGACACCGTCGACGCCGCCAGCCGCAACAGCACCTTCTGTAAGGAAGAGATCGCCAGAGTCACAGGGTCAGCTAGAGGTACGATTGAAATGGAAGCCAGATGAGCACATACCAGTTCCGAGACGGAGAGCATGGTCTCTGCGCCACCCGATCCGCCCGAGTGAGCATGGCTGGGAGCGTGGGCGGCTTGGTGCGACTCGTCGGTCTTGCGCGCCTTGAGGGCGTTGGCGATCCAGCTGACGCCGAGCCAGGTGTCGGTGAGCTTGTCGAGCGCATCGACGCAGCGCTGATAGGCGTCCAGATGCGACTGGACAAAGAGCGAGCGTGCTCCTCTGCCCGAAGCGTCGTCGCGGAGGCGGGCGCGCAGCGTGGCGAGCGCGCGAGGGGCCGGACTTGCCCGTCCACTGCTATACCCGCTGCGTCGACCTGCTGCCGAAGCGTGCGAGGCGCTCATCTGCTCCTGCCTCTGCAGCGTAGCTGCCATGCTGGCTTCAAAGCCGCCAGCAAGACAAAACGCCTGGTTGGTAAAGGGGCAGCCGAGGTGGATGTTGGCGTCGACCGCATTGGCGTAGAGCACAGCGTTGCGGATCTGTTGCGATGCGTGACGGAGGATCTCGCGACTCTCGTCCGAGCCGACCGGTTTCGCGCGCAGCCGACTGAGCGGAAGCCTGTTCATGAGCATCAGTAGGTTGTGGAACCACAGATGCAGCGAGAGCAGGCAGCGAGGCTCAGACGAAGTGCGAAACTGCTCTTCGCCGAGCATCAGGCTCGGTGGCAACGCATCGTAGTCGGCGATCATGTCCGCCTCGAGCTTGTCCAGCTCCTCGAGCGGCTGTGGATCGTCGTCCTCGCCCAGATTGTTGGCGATTTCGGCCAAAGCGCCCGCCCGGTGCATGAGGCGGGTGAGGTGGCCAAAAACCGAAGGTTGGCCCGCCGACGAGCTACGGCTTGAGCTGGTGGATTGGCTTGAGGCCGAGTTGGTGGGCAGCGTGAGGCGGGGATAGTCGAGCGTGATCTCCTGGTCCTTGAGGCTGGTGGGGCGTCCTGTGCCGACGGACAGCAGACGGTCGAGGACGAAGACGGACCAGAAAAGCAGCTTGGGCTGGATGAGATCGCCGGATTCGGGGCGTGGCAGCGCGGCGAACCAATTGTTCTTGGCCCTGCGATGTAGGCCAAGGTCAATCGACATGCGCAGCGCCATGCCTGCAAACATCCACAGGCCCGAGTCTGAGTTGACACCAAACTCGTGCCATGCGAGCAGCACAAGCGTCGCCACAGTGGTGACCGAGGGCAGCGTGATGGACGACATCATGTACGACTTTGCCTTTTCGGCGAAGCGCAGGCCGCGCGAGTGTGGGCGGGCAGAGCCGAGCGGCGAATCGATGGTCGAGTCGGCGTCGTTGGCGGCGTTGACCGAGGCACCGGCGCCTGCCGAGGGCGAGAGCATGGTGAGCTCGTACGGCTCAACGAAGCGCGCGGCGAGCGCGCACATGGCGTTGATGAGCGCCGGGTTGGCCTGGTTGCCGCGCGCAAGTTGCGCCTCGAGCGTGGACCGGCTCAAGAAGGGAAAGTGGTCGCCAAGCCGAAGGAAAAAGCGAGTGAGGAGGAGGTCGCGCAGCGAGGCTTCGGGCAGGTCCTCGGCGTAGGCGGCAGACGACAGAGCCGAGGGCGTGAGGGCATCGTGCGAGGCGACGGGCATGCCGGGAAAGAGGGCGTGATGGGGGGCAGACGTGCCGGGGCCAGGCATGATGCGCGAGGTGCCGAGGAGCGAATGGAGGTTGAGCGTCTGCGGGTCGAGGCCCGAGGCAGCAGGATCAAACAGGCTGCTTCGGTTCTGGGCCTCGATGAGCATCGACTCGAGCTCAGCAGGCACGCGGATCCGGACGCTGATCTTCTTGAGACCCTGCGTGACGGCGGTAGCGCCACCAAACGAGCGGAAGTAGTGGAGCTGGATGATGCGATCCTTGCCCGAGGTCGCGCTTGTGGAGGGTGCGGTCTGGTGGAGGAGGTCGGCAAGCATGGGATCGAAGGCAGCGACGTCCGAGGCGGTGGACCAGAGGTTGTGAGCAGCGCCCGGGTCGTTGGGATGGCTGGGCTCGTTGGCAGAGGATGAAGTCGTAGACTGGCGTTCTAGCTCGTCGAACCAGGCGACCTTGCCAGACAGCGCCTCGATGAGCTCGTTGGGCAGGAACTGCACTTCCTCTGTGGGAGCGGCGGTGACGACGGGACCCGCGGGAGCAGAAGGCCAAGTGCACGAGGTGGACGAGCTTGCTGAGTGTGCGGCAGCGGTGGACGAGGACGGCTGCGACGAGGTTGCACAGGCAGCGCCAAGCGACGGCTCAAAGGAATGTACCGATTCAGGATGAGGTACAGGCGGCTGCGAATGCAGCCAGTGGCTGCGCATGCCCGCGTGAGATTGCGCGAGTGCCGGAGCCGCTGCATGGTGAGCATGTGCAGCGACGTGAGACGGAGGAGGCTGCAGTCGTGGCAGTGGTGGTGCCGAGTCGTCGCGCGTGGCATCTGTATGTGCTGAGCAACGTCTGCGTTTCGAGGGACGTTGCTTTCTGAGGTCGCCGGCAACGTAGTGGCATTCAATCTGATGTTTGCGGCAGTAGGAGCACTTGGGCTGCTGAGCATCGCATCGCGTCTTGCGAGCACGGCACGCCTGGCACGCCTTGGAAGCTCGGCGATCGTGTCGGCCAGGTGCAGACGATGACGGACCGGCTGCAAATGCAGATGCTGCTTCTCGATTGCTCTCGACCGCGTCGTCGCGGCCTACGCCGCGGCTGGACGATGGACGTGCCAACTGCCTTTGATCGTCGTGGTCAGTCGAGTTGTGGTGCCGCCATCGTGCTGTTGCGACGTTTGCCAGCGTATGGATGTCAGCATCGTCCAGCGACGATGCCGGCGAGTCGGACATGGCTGCAGCGTCAGTCGCACAAGTCACGAGCAAAAGGTGGTCGTATCTCGGATGTGGATCGCACGATGCATGTTGGAAGCAAAACGAGCGCAAAGCATGTAAATTGCACGAGGGTCCCTGTCTCGGGTCGGATCACAAGTTTTGAGCGTGGGCCGGGCGATGGGAAACTACTGTGGAGTGCGGCGACGGTCCGCGAGCGATCAATGTGGGGTTTCGGGGAAGCTGTCATTTTCCGAGCGGCGTTTGCCCCCACGATTTCAATTTGCCACGTGGGAAAATCCCACGCGTCGCGGCTCGCGTCGCTTTGACACTCAACGTCGCAGAGAGCTCCATCACCGTTCTTTCGGCGGCAGACATGGAGCTGCCCGGCTGGATCGCCAACTTTGGAGCGTCGTTTCACAAGAAAGATCCATCGTCGGTAACGAAGCTGCTTGGCAAGTACTACGTCCTGAACCCGGAAGCTCCGCCGCCCATAAAGGAAATCGAGCAAGCAATCAGCGTCGCAACTGGCCATGGATGGGCTCGTATTAAGTCTCAGATGGGCGTGTTTGCACGAGCACAGCTAGTCAACCAGTTTGTCCTTGCTCGCTGCTGGCATGTGCTAGACGTTGGCTACTTAGCCTCCTGGCACGCATGGGACAACGTCGAAAAGCTTGCAACCAAGGTCCTCCGTTTGGAACTCGCCTCGTGGACAGACGTGCTCTGGCAGTGCGACATGTCCAGCCACACGGCCAATCGTGGCCGCCTTCCCTCGCACATCGGCCCTCCTCAGCTGCAGGATTGTCGTGCTACGGTCCACAGCCGGCCCCGTCTCCGCGCCATGTCAGATGACCGTCCTCTGAAGAAGGCCTTGAGCCTGCTCCATCGCCTCTGGCCGGTTTTGCTGGCGGCACTGAAGCCTACAGTCCTCGTCCATCTCCAGAGTCTCGTCGCATCTGCGGAACCGGTACAGGTTCCACGAGGTCGCACTGCGGTCCAACTCTTTGTTCTCGACGCTGGCCCACCCTTTCCCTGGGAAGCACTCCTCTGGAATGGCATCAAGATGGCCGACGCCACCACTCGCAACCTGCGCCTATCCCTTGCTCCCAAGGACGCGATTATACCGGCTTGGCTGGTGGACAAGGGAACAACTGCTGCCACCAGTCTAGACGACGAGGCGGACCCAATCGAAGAGCAGACGGTGGAATCTTTACCTCCTTCTCTCGTCCAGTTGCGACAAGCAGACTGGTCCAGCTTTTGGGCCCGGTTCCATCGCATCCATCTTCCAGGACTGGGCCACAAGGCCTGGTTTGTCTTGCTTCACGGATTGGCGCCTCGACCAACGTGCGGCCGACGACGACGTACGACGGGTTTTCGACGAGGACGGCGGCGATCTTGCTCAAATGGCGGACGAATCTGGTGGCTTCGGCCCGACACATGGAGGCGCGGGAGGGAGGCGACGCGAGTTGTCCGTGCGGCGAGGGCGAGCTGGACAGGGAGCATCTGTTGCTGCATTGCACGCTGGAGCCGATGGCTTCGAGTCGGCGTACGATACAGAGGCTGTTGCCGCCAAGCGAGCGAGGCGAGCTAGCGAGCCTGTTGCAGGGGGGAGCCTTTCGCGACGAGGCGGAGCGGGAGCGGCGGTACAGAGAGGCGCTCGCGACGCTGGTGGAGGGCGCATACCATACGAGGTTTCCGCGCCGAGAGGCGGAGGGCCGAGAGAGGGTTCGCATGGAGGAGAGGCTGCAGGAGGAGCCGCGCGTGTTCGACGAGCGGCCGTTGCAGCGACCGCGCGAGCCGGCCCTGGTCGTCAGCGATGACGACTACGGCGGTGACGAGTCGGACGGCAGCACGGATACGGACAACAACGGGTGGCAGATGTGGACGCAGGAGGAGGAGCGGGTGGACGAGGCGAGCAAGTGGAGCGGAGATGACGATGGGGAGGTGGAGGCCAGTGAAGGGCTGCTCAGTGCGGGGGCAACGAGTGGCGACACGGGCTTCAGCTCGTACCACAGCGAGCTGGACACGGATCGGCGGCCAGAGACGTGGAACACGTTCGAGGCCGAGACAGAGGCGACGCTCTTACAGCTCAGGCTGGTGGCGCGCGAGGCCGTGGAGCGTGAGCGGCTGCAAGAGGAGGACCGGCGGTGGGAGGGGCTGTATTGACGCCAGCGGGAGCGCGAGGAGGGCAGCAGCTATGAAGGGCAGATGCCGAGTCGGCGCCGGCAGAGGCAGGAGGAGGTGGTGGAAGAGGAGGATGTCGACAGCGAGCGCGAGCCGTGGGGTTACCAGGAGGAGGGGGTTGTAGATGAGGACGACGACGAGTAGGTGGCGAAGGGAGGCCACTCTTTCCTTTGGAAGGTCGGCTGCCGTCTGCCTCCCTTCCCTTCGGGGAAGGAGGGTAGGCAGCTGGCCGGGTCTTCGGCCCGGGCGCGTGCGAGGCGCCAGGCCGGGGTCGGAGGGAGGAGGCGGACACGGATACGGATACGCAACACGGATGGGAGAAAGAGCGGCGCGAGGCGCGCAAAACAAGCAGATTGCACAAGGGAGGGGGAACGATCGCTCATCCTGGTGGCAGGAAACGGGTATGACAACGCATCTAGGAGGCCAGAGAGAAGATCAGGGCGAGGCCAAGTGCAGACTATGAAGCGGCGCGTAAGGACCGAATATGTGCTTCAGAAGAGGGTCACGGCCGCCAGACCAAGGCATGGAGAGGAGCGCGGGACGGCACTCGAGTGGCACAGCGTGGAACACAAGACAGCACTTGAGCGGCGAATACACACACCGCGCAGGGTCCACGCGATCCGGATCAAGGCCGAGCAAGGCAAACGAGACGTCGCGCCGGGGCGCGTACGCACCGGCACTATCGGAGAGGACACACGACGTCGACTGAGCGGCAAAACACGCGCCCACGAACCGCTCTGCGAGCGCCAGAGCGAGGCAATTGGCGCATATGCAAAGGTGCCTCAGCGGCGAAGTGCGCCAAGGCATCAAGGCGGCGGAGGCGTACCAGCATCAGAGTAGGGATTAAGAGTCTTGGAACGTCTTCCAGACGAGAGCCAGTGCGAGGTTAGGAGACGAATAGGCGACAGCAACCCAGTGACGATCGCGCGACGGCCACCGAACAAAGATCACACGACGGCAACCAAGTGGCGATCGTGCGACGGCAAGCGAGCGAAGACCATGCGCTCAAGAAAGACAACCAGGGCCAGACTGGGGGGCCGAACGGCCAGTACGCAACGGCTCACAGGCGGCACACACGCAACGGCGCCCAAGAAACCAAGGCGCGACGGCAACCAGGCGGGGACCACGCACAGCACGAGGCTGCGAGCGCCAGCGACAAGCCCAGCGCGAAAGACAAGATCGCACCAGCCAGCCAGCGACATACACACGGCCTACCGGCAGTGGACACTGCAGAGAAGCCGAGAAGACACGCCGAAGACCGAGAGCAACGGTGCCAAGACGGAGGCACGGCACGCCGAAGGGCGCGACAAAGGCAACGGCACGGACAGCAAGCGGCGATCTAACAAAAATTACACGCCGCGACGACACCATACCGCGGCGACACACGGACGCGGGGACACACAGTCATCGACGGCCCCGCACCACCACACGCACACACGGGCTGCACGGCCGAGCCCAACACCGGCTCATCACGCGTGCCGAGGGAAGCCGGGGATACCGCGAAGCAAGGTTGTTTTAGGACCGCGCCCGCGGCTCGCTTCGCTCGCCGCAGGGGGAGGTTCGCCTCCCCATCTATGAGGGTAGGAGAGGACCCGCCGGCGTGAGGAGCGCCCGGCGGACAACCTAGGCGCACTGCGCCGCACTCCATCCCACCGCCAAACCAGGTACATACTGCCCCAGCAGTTTCACAGCAACCTGGGCAGGCGTGGTGGTTGCTCGAACGCGCCCGTCGGGGCACGAGACTGACCCCGCCGCCGCGGCGCAATGGTTCTGTGGGCAGGGCCATGTGCGGTCCCCGAGGCCCCTTGGCTCCGCCCCGTCCGGCGCGCACACGGTGCGCTGTGGGCGACATCGGCCCCTTCTGCGGTGCAACAAAAAAATGGGCTCCACACCGTCCCCCAATCCTTCGGGAAGGGGTGGCGGACACGGCCTGCCGCAACACAAGTCAAGTCAAGTCAAGTCATGCAGCAGATGTCCGGCATCAATCTCATCACCTACTACGCCCCCGTCATCTTCCAGAAGAGCGTCGGACTGTCGCGAGACACTTCGCTGCTGCTCGCAGGCTTCAACCAAATCGTGCTGCTCGCTCTCGCTTTGTCTTCTCCTGAACGACTCTGTTCCCTTTCCGTTTTGCTGAGGCTTCTGTCCAAAGCTTCAAACACAGTCGAAACGTTCAAAATGTGCAATTTCACGCTGTCGAGTTCATCAAAAATAGCATGACCCCCATCATCGGCGTGTGCGACTCGCGACCTGGTCGCGATGACGCTCTACAACCACACGGCAAACAGCGGCGCAGGCTTGAGCGAGTTGGAATCCCATCACATTGACATCGATCTCAGCATCTGGTGGTGTGTACAGCTGTGGCGGAATGCGAGCGTCTAGGCGGTGGCAGTCTTCTCGATGACGAGGTCCGACTTCTCGCTCGAGGGCGATCCAGGCGATCCGGGCGCCTCGTTTGAGTCCGTAACAGCCGTGATGTACTTGCGAGTGTTGACGGGGCCAATGAGCCACCTCTGAGTGTCTTCGAAGAGCTCGTTGACCGCCTCGAGCTGCAATCCCTTGGTTTCCGGGTAGTAGAAGTAAGTGAGGAAGATGAACGAGAAGTTGAAGATGGCAAACATCACGTATGTCCTGTATCCGATGTTCTGAACGCATGCAGGGGTCAAGCAAACTACTGCAAAGTTAAACGCCCAGTTTGCTGACGTCGAGATAGCAGCGCCGTGTACCCTTGTTCGAGTGCTGTTGATCTCCGCCGGGTAGAGCCAAGGGATGGCGAGCCAACCGACCGAGAAGAAGAAGTTGAAAAGGAAGAGCATCGCGGTAGCAACGATTCCCTTGGCCTTGTCGCCCGTCGTGACAGTCATGGCTGCGAGGATGGCCATACTGATCGCCTGACCTGCGGCACCAAAGAGCATCAAGGGTCGTCGACCAACTCGTTCGATGAGTGGGATGGGAACGAGCGACGAGACAAGGTAAGCGAGTCCGTTGAAGCCTGCGAGCAGCAGCGAAGTGTCTCGCGACAGTCCGACGCTCTTCTGGAAGATGACGGGGGCGTAGTAGGTGATGAGATTGATGCCGGACATCTGCTGCATGAACTGGCTGCCGAAGCCGAGAAGAGCACGTTGGAAGTGGCGTTCCTTGCCGTTGGTCAGGACGTCCTTCCACACAGGCCTGCCGTTGGCGAGCAGACGCTCCTCCTCGATCGTCGTCTTGATCACCTCGAACTCCTGCTGTGCGTTGAGCATGGTCGCATTCTTGGGGTTGGGCAGCTGCGAGATGTCGAGTCTCTGGAGGACGTCGAGCGCCTCGGCCTCGCGGCCCTGGGCGACAAGCCAGCGTGGCGACTCGGGGAGGAACATCATGATGGAAAACGTGACCAGGGCAAAGAAGATCTGGAAGGCGAGCGGGAAGCGCCATTGGACGGTGCTGGTAGGAACGTAGTTGAAGCCAAAGTCGGTCCAGTAGGCGATGCACACACCCGTGATGGTCATGGCGAGCTCGATGCAGACGGCGCGACCACGGTCCTGTGCCTTTGAGGTCTCCGAGTGGTAGACGGGGATGGTGGCCGTAGCAAAGCCGTTTCCGATGCCAGCGACGATTCGTCCAACGATCAATTCGGGCACGCCATAGGCAGCGGCCTGGATCAAACCGCCAACCGAGAGGACCATCATGCCGTACATGATCATTCTGCGACGGCCGAGACGCTCGCCGATGAGGAACGTGATGATCGCACCGAGGAAGCAGCCGATCTCGTAGATCGCCACCACGAGTCCCTGGATCTGCGCGTTGGTCGCCATGAGCGGGAACTGCCTCTCAAACGTCGGACTCGTGAGAAGCCCGGAAATCACTCCTTGGTCGTAACCGAACAGTATGAAGCCTGCACCACAGGCGGCCATGATGGTGTTGAGGAGGGCACGAGGACCCATGCGGCGGTAGAAGACCTCGTAAGGCGCGGAGAAGGGCTTCATTTTTGCGGACTGGAGCGAGTAAAAAGAGGCGGATGCGGAAACACAATCAAATCGTTGCCAAGACGTGCGTATATATGTATTGAACGTGGGACTAGCGTCTACACATGGAACGCACGAGGAGGACGAGGAGGTCGAGAGGCGCTAAAGGGACCGGCGTGGTTTTGCCGAGGTCGGCGCGACGGGCAATGCGGGGCCCCGAGCTGCAACCCACCGAGGGCACGGAAAATGAAGGCGCCTTTGTCGGAGTGGGGTCTTCGCCGGCCGGTTGTTGTGCAGATGAAAGGGCACGGCCGAGTCATGGCGGCTAGCTGCACCATCTTCCGAGAGTGCAAACGGCCGATCTATACCGCAGGGCGAGGGGGGGATGAAGGGGGGACGAGGGCAGATCTGTCGGGCCGAAATTGGCCGATGGGCCAAAACAATGCGCCAAGTGGGGTTGCAAGGCGGGGCAGCATCAGCATTGTTGCTGCACGATGCGAGGTTGGCGAGACTCGGGCTCCAGCTTGGCGCGTCGAGGTTGGGCGGTGGAGCGGAATGGAAGCGGCTGTCGGACCCTGAACTGTCAACGAGCGCGGGGGAGTTTTTGAGGTTCCCGACGGAATGCGAGGCCTTCCTGCACGACGGCTGCAGAAGCTCATGTCCGACGTCGCACAGCGTTCTCGGCAGAACAGGGTTCGATAACAACGAATCAGCCGAGAGTGAAAATAAGAATACAAGCCTTGGACCCCTTGCCTCCCGCGGTTTGATGCTTCGCTGCCAAGCTCACCATCATGCAGTGGGTTGAAGGGCTAATGGGTAAGGATTGGGGCTCCGATCTTCCGGTCCGTGAGTGCTCGCATCCACACAAGTCCGAGGTGAGAGATCACGCGGTGCGAGCATACGAGATGCATGGGGGTTGCAAACCCCGGCTAACTTGGGCGTCGACTGTGCTACGGGTGCTGCGATTGTCCGACTTGTTTGGCTTCGGAAGAACACAGTTGACTTGTTGCACACACTCGAAGAAACGCGATTCGATCTTGAGAAACGCTAGGACCGCAAGGGCGGCAGTGGGGGATCTCGAGCTTTACGATTGATGGTTGCTCGTACCACTCAAGTGATGATGCGGGGCAAAAGAATGCTCTTCCGGACTGCCGGGTGATGAGAGAGTGGTGCTTTGCAAGTGGACGCATGCATAGAACATCTGACCGAGGCGTTGATGCTGCATGGCTGAGGTTTCAAAGCATGGCACGAATCCAACACGTCGTCGGCATCGGCCGTCTTTGGAGCATCATGTTGCGCACCATCCCACACACACACACACCCCCCCCCCCCCCCCTCCCCGGCGCGCTCGCACTACCACCGTTTCACTTGACGATCCAATCGCACGCTTCAGGCGAACTTGCCGCCGAAACAACAAGACGAAGGAAAAAACCGCCGTCGGCCAAACGCAGCCGCAGTGTAGATTACAAGCATACATGAGCAAAACAAAAGACACACAGATAGAAGAACGAGGGCGGGATGCAATAAATACCACCGCCGTACAGCCTCGACTACAACCAAGAGCTAGCGCACGAGGAGTCGCAGTCAGGGAAGCGAGGAATAAAGGGGAGAGGGGGGGGCTAGACCTTGATGGTCGCTCCGGGGGCGGGGGCGGGGTTCTGCTTTGGCACGTCCGAGGCGGCGCTCCACTCTCGTTCGTGCTTTGCACTGATGGCTGGATCGTTGGTGGGCGCTAGCACGTCGGCCTCGGACCTGTGCCTAGCGGCCCTCTGCTGCTGGGCCATAGGGTCGAAGCCGGCGGCCATGGGACCATTCCTGGGCACATGTGCGGGCGCATACGCCCCCGGACCCTGGGTCATGGGTGGACCCGAAACGCCGGGATGCATGTAGGCCGGATGCGGCGCCATGTTGGCCGGCATCGCCATCTGACCCTGCGCCATCGAGTGCGGATCCACGGCGTGCGGCCCTGCCATGGGCATCCCCATGGGCATGCCCATCGGCATGGCGGGCAACGGCGCACCGCCCGTGGCCTGGACGAGCTGACTCTTGAGAAACATGTTTTCGTTGCGCAGCGCGCCGACCGTGTTCTGCAGATTCTCGTTATCGTTCTGCAGATACTCCACCTTGGCCTGGAGCGAGGCGAGCCACGCCTTTTTGCGCTGGCGACACTTGAGCGCCGCCTGTCGATTGCGCTCCAAAAAGTTCTTGCGCTTCTCGTCCATGTGGCCCTTGCCCTCGCCCTTGCCCTCGCCCTTGCCCTCGCCCTCGTCGTCGCTGTCCCAGTGCTCGTCGTCGTCGCCGTTCTCGGAGCGCCCGCCGGCGCTGGGCGCCGTGTTGGCGTGCGCGTCCCGAGCCGCCGCTGCCGCCGCCGCCGCCGCCGCCGCCGCGTTGGCGTTGGCATTGGCGTTGGCGCCCTTCTTGGCGCCCTTGGACGTCTTGGCGGCCTTGGCGGGGGGCGCGTTCATGGGCGTGGCCGAGGAGGAGGACGACGAGGCGGCGGTGGCGGCGGCGGCCGAGTGCGCGTCGTCTGCCGAGTTGGACTTTTTGCGCTTGTTGCTGGCGGGCTTGGCGTCGTCGGGCTTGTGCTTGTTGGCGGCGCCCTTCCTGGCGGCCGCGGCGGGCTTGGACTCGTAGAGCGAGGTGGAAGCAGCTGCGGCGCCGTCGCGCTTTGCCATCTGCTGATGCGCGCGGCTGAGGAGGAAGAGGCCGGAAGCGGCGTTCTGCTGGTCGCCGTTGGCGGGGTCGAGGGGCTTGTGCATCATCTGCGGGCTGATGCTGTGCGAGAGGCTGCGGTCCGAGTCGGCGGCGTGGTCGTGCTGCGGCTTGAGCTTGGAGGCGGCGTGCGGCTTGGCGTCGTCGGCGGCGCGATCGCTGCCAAAGGAGCGGCTAAAGGCGATGTCGAAGGCGTTGTGCGCGTCGGTGGGCTTGCCGGCAAAGTTCTGGGGCTGGGTGGAGAGGGCGGCGCCGTTGGCACCGTTGGCGGCGTCGGCGGCGTTGGCGGCGGTGGGGTCTATGGAAGCGCCGGCGGCTGCGGCGTTTGTGAGGGCGGAGAGGGTGTTTGGGGTGATGGCGGCGGCCGAGGTGGAGGCGGTGGAGGAGCTGTTGACCATGGCTGCGAGGAAGGCGGCGGTGTTGGGCGAGGGGGGCGGGAAGGACATGCCGCCGCTGAGCGGGGTGAGTCCGGTCTTGAAGTTGGAGAGGTCCGGGGTGAAGCCGGTGCGGAAGGCGTTGGGGTCAAAGTGGGAGCTCTGCGGGCCTGCGAGCATGGCGGGGGAGAGGGGCCCGGAGCGGAGGGAGCTGGTGAGACCGGCGGACCAGGGGTAAGCGTTTGTCTCTCCTGCGGGCGAGGTGATGGAGGCGACGGGGGGCAGGAGGGGCTTGGGGGTGGAAGCGGCGTCGGTGTGGGTGGAGGGCGAGGTGTGGTTCTTGTTCGAGTTGGAGAAGGTGCGGTCGCGGTAGGCGGCGCCGGGGCGTGTGCTCAGGGGCGGCGTGCTGAGGCTGGTGGATTTGGCGTCGGACTTGAGGTCGGAGCGGCGGTCGATGGAATCGGACGAGGTGGGTCCGGAGCTGAACGACTTTTCGAACGGGTTGGGTTCGAGATGGTGTTTTGCGGTGGAGCGGACGGGCGAGCTCTTGCGCAAGGGCTTGGCGGGGGGCCTGGTTGCTGTGGCTGGGAGGGGAGCGGGTGCGGGTGCGGGCGAGAGGACGGCGAGCATGATGGTGGTGGGTTGGAATGGTCAGTGGATGCTGCGGTGTTGGAGGTGCTTTGGGGGTCGAGGTGGACTTACCTGCTTCGGACATGGTTGGTGCGCAGCCGAGCTTGGCGAGCTTGGCGAGCTTGGATGGGGAAACGAGGGTCCAGCGGAAGGCGAGGCGAGGCGAGCGAGGGATGGTGTAGTTGATTGCGATGATGGATGGCGATGGGTGGTGATGATGACGAGGGTGTGACGTTGGTGGTGAGCGAGAAGGAGAGACGACGACGGCGGTGCGGCTGAGCCGATACGCTACGAAAGAGGGACGACGGCGATGCCGATGGTTGGGGCCAAGGTGGCAGGTGTGACAGGGTGCCAGGGTGCGAGGGAGGGTTCGAGGTGGTCGGGTGATCCGGTGCGAGAGGCCGATGTGATTGGAACGAGAGAGAGTGTGTGTGCCAAGTGCGAAGGGCAAAGTTGCCAACGGCGATGGCGATGGAAACGGAGCGGATGTGCTCGCGAGATGCGCATGGCGGCTTTTTTTCCAGGAGCATCGGCTCGATGCGCGGCAAAAAGAGGCAAGAAACCCACGCTCAGTCAACTCGAGCACTGCGACTGCGACTGCGACTGCGCTCGTGTGCCTCGCTTTTTGGTTTTTTTTTTCGCTCTGCTTCCATATTTCCAATGCGGCTCTCGCTCGCAGACTGATGCAGTGCCTGTGCCCAGCCTGGGAAAAAGCTTAATCTCGGGCCTCGATGCACATCGACAGCACAGCACAGCAGAGCACAGCACCGCACAGCACTTTACAGCAAAGCAAAGCAAAGAGAAAGCACGCCGCCGACTCGCTTGGACAGCAAGCATACAGCAGTGGGGGAGGAGATGCGGCTCAGCCCGGGCTTTGCTCTCTTGTCCAAAAGGGAGCGAGTCGCCCAAGCAGCTCGTGTGCCTCGGTAGCTGCGACTGGTGCAGTACACGGTCCGGGGTTCTCGCCAAGCGATCCAAACCCTTGTTTTGGGGCGAGGAGGCGTCCGGACCCCGACTCACAACTGGACGAGCGACACCTCTCCGGGATCGACGGCACTGCTGCGGCGTCCGATTGGCGGCTACGCGGAAGCCTCGCTTGCGGTGCACCAGCTTCGCGGCTCGATACCGGGGAGCAGAGACATGGCCATGGCGAAGGGTATGGCGATGGCGATGGAAAGCGTTACGCGACGCGTTGCTGGCAGCGAGTGCGGGCGCCAATGGGGCATGGGCGGATCGACGGCCGATGAGCACATTGAGCAGCGCATTCGCGCGAAACAAATGCACATGACGTAACGCATGACGCAATCCGCCCCGGCCCCGACCCCGACCTCGACCTCCCACTTTCGCCCTTCTTTCCCGTGTCATGTGCTGGGATGTAACATTCTTGCACTGTCCAACTGCGCGCAAGGGTTCAGCGCAGGGTCCACGCCCGACGCTACTTGCACACGCCTCCATCGGTCTTTGTGCTCGTTGAAACCGGCATCGTGCATTGCAAGAAACGCTAGAAGCACTAGGCTAGATGGGCTGGAGCGTGCGGAGGGTGGTGAGAAGCGTGCAGGGTCGGCACTCGCTTGTGGCGCAGCACCGACGAGGGGTGCGATTCGTCTGGCTCGCTGTCGTCGTCACTCTGCTCGGAGCCGTCGTCCGACTCTGCATCGGCGACGAGCTCGGGTGCGTAGACCTTGACGAGCTCAAAGCGTTCGGGCGGTTCGAGAGCCAGGAGCATCTCGACGACTTCCTCCTGCGCCTGCTGCGTCGTGCTTTCGTCTTGCTCGGGCTCTCTCGCGGGTGCGATGCCGAGAAAAGTGCAGATGGCTTGGGTGAGTTGATGCGGACGCTTGACGCTGAGGAGGAACGGAGCGCGTTCGACCTTGTCGACGTGGACGCAGCGGGCGTTGGGGAAGAGGGCGGCAATGTCTTCGGCGACGTTGCGCTCGTAGGGGAGATCGCGATCGCCCTCGACGACGAGCAGCTTGCAGCGCACGGCGAGTCGAGACGCCTCGTCCATCGGACGACGCAGCCAGTACAGGTCAAACCACCAGTCTCGTGCAGCTTCGAGGCCGCGCTCGTGCAGCACGAGGCGCTCCAACCACGTCCGCGAGAGGTACGACGCAATGTGCGCGGGTATCGTCTCGCCACCCGCCCATCGAAACGTAAACCCCTGCACCACTTCGCCCGGCAGCTTCACCTCGTCTTGGCCGATCCGAGCGCTCGAGTCGGACGTGTGGAGTTGGTGCCACGATTCTTCCAGGAGCTGCTTGATGCCTTGGAACGATTCGACCATAAAGGGCGATTCGAGCTCGAGGATGGGGCTGGTGATCATGATGGAGCTAAACGTCGTGGGCCATTTCGCCGCCATCCTCGCCGCCACCAATCCAGACATGCTGCACGCTAGGATGTGGATGCCACGTGCCCACTCGACGCCACCCGAGGTCGAGGGCGTGGGGGAGTGGTGCGAGTGGTGGGAGAGGAGGAGGCGGGTGAAGGCGAGGATGTCGGCGGCCTTGATGTCGAGGTCGTACTTGCGGCTTGGGTCGCGGATGGGTACGTCGCGCGTAAGGCCGTGACCTCTGGGATCGACGGCAACGAGATTAAAGTGCGCAGAGAGCGTGGCGTCGCATAGCTGATCGGCGAACAGATGCGCTACGCTAAAACACTCCGAGGGCAGAAAGAGCATGATCGGATACGACGCATCCAACTCGACTCCCCCCACATCCTCAGTCCGCGTGCCTCCACCATCGGTAGGGATGGGGTTGGTGAGGCTGGCGGCGAGCGAAGAGGCGTGAGTTCGAGCATTGACAAATGTACGACAGCTGGGGGTCGAGACGAGGTAGTGAAAGACCACCTGGTCGTCTTGAAACCGTAGCTCCGACTCGTCGCGAGGCAGCGCGAGAAACGGCATCCTCCCCGCAAATCCCCACCGTAGCTGTCAACCGCAAAAAGAAAAGGGTCAGCGTTCGTCACTCTGTCCCGAGGCGCAGAAGGGGCGTGGTTATATACCCTCTTCCACCCAAGCCAAGCTTGCTCCGTTACGGTATCTGACGAAGCCGAAGCTGAGCACCGAGACTCGAGTGGCAGAACGCTGGGCGATTGCAATGCAACCACCGCCTGCTCGAGTGTGGACCGTGTGGTGTGGCTTGAACACCGCTTGAAAACGCACGAAAAAACCGCAGGCGGTTGTCAGGTAAAGAACGCCTTTGCAACGTGGCTTGCACCTCTGGCTCGACTCAACCTCGACAAGGCTTCCAACATCCCGTGTCAAATCCCCCATCCCGCCCTGCAGCTTGAATGCACACACCGCACCCTCGACCTCCCACGCCCCACCGTCGCCACCACCCGCGCCCCGCTCGCTGTGCATCCACGCGCATACACACACAACGTCACCGACGCACAAAGCAAGCACGAATCCTACAATTCAGAAGCACCAACCCCCCCATCTTCAAGTGCAGAGAAAGAAGGCGAACGCAGCTACGGCGATAGGCACGCACCACCGACTATGCCGAGGCAAACGGGTTCGGCGCCGACCAGGCGCCCTGGCCCGGCTTGGCCGTCGAGTCCATGGGATGCGCCAAGCTCGGCGTCTCTGCGCCCGAGGCGAATGCATTCGAGGCTGCCGCCGCGGCCGCGCCGCCCACGCCGCCCGCGCCGCCCGCGTTGGCATTCGAGTAGTCGCCATACGTCTCCTTTGCATGACGCTCGAGGATGCCGGCGAGCGGACCGAGGAGCCGGGTAAAGGCGCGTTCGGACATGGTCACGACGCGCAGCTTGGCGGGCGACGCGGCGGCCTCGTGCGCCTGCACCGCGGCGACGGTGGCGGCGCGCGGCGCATTGTTGAGCAGCGCGAGCTCGCCAAAGTAGTCGCCGCGCGCGAGCTTGCCGACGACGTCCTCGCTGGCGGCGCCCGGCCGCGTCTTGCGCACCTCGGCGTCGCCGTCGACAATGATAAAGAACTCGGAGCCGCGCTCGCCCTGGCGGATGACGCGCTCGCCGGGCGCATACTCGCGCAGCTCGAGGCTGTCCGAGATCTTTGCGCGCTCGGCGGCGCTGAGGCGCTCAAAGAGCGGCACGTCCATGAGGAACTTTTCGTAGAGCGCGCGGCGCCTCGAGTTGGTCTCCATGAGGATCGAGCGGAACGTGATGCGGTCGAGCGCCCAGAGCGTGCACGCCGAGGTCGAGACCACCGTCGCCGCGCGCGGCTGCGCATAGAGCAGCGCCAGCTCGCCAAACGACGAGCCGGGTCCGTACGAGACCTTCTTGTCGCCGAGCGCCGAGCCCGCCAAGCCCGCCGAGCCCGCCGAGCCCGCCGAGCCGGGCTCGTCCGACGAGGCGTGCGCGGGCGCGCGCACGTAGACGTCGAGCGTGCCGGACTCGACGACGTAAAAGTAGTCGCCCTGGGCGCCCTGCTCGATGACGGTGACGTCGGCCTCGACCTTGACCTCCTTCATGGCGAGGAGGACGTCGCGGTACTGGTCGTGCTCGAGGTTGCGGAAGAGGAGGTTGTTGCCGATCGAGCCGCGGATGCGCTGCATCTGCTCGTCCGACTTGGGGATCACCGTCTTGGGCAGCGGCGTGCCGTCGTGGTCGGCGCCGGCGGCCGAAGGCGCCATGCTCTCGGCAGAGACCGAGGTGCGTCGGCCGAGGTTGAAGGTGGGAGGGATGAGGGGTGCAGCGCTCGAGGCGGCGGCCGACGAGGGCGTGCTGGAAAAGGCCGAGGCGGCGGCGGCGGCGACGGACGAGGCGGGCGGGAAGGCGGAAGCGGATGACGAGGTGGGTGGGGCGACGTAGCCCGACTCGGGCGACTGGGAGCTGTCCATGGGGACGGGCGCGGTGGAGCGGCTCGACGAGGGCGGATGGGAAAAGGGATCGGAGGAGAAGATGGAGGCGCGCTGGGTTGGAGAAGCGAGGCCCGGGGCGACGCCGCCAAAGTCGAGATCGGAAGGCCCTAAGGAGACGTCTTTGGAGGAGGAGGCTGAGGAGGCGGCGAGGAGCTGACGACGCTGATGTTCGAGCTTGGCGTTGAACCAATTTGCGCAGAACTGGAGCGCATCGGCGGGACGCGCCGCAGCCACATCGCGGCTGAGCTCGTTGAGCAGCGCAGTGTAGTTGGCGGGCAGCGACATGGCAGGCGAGGGCGAGGGCGTCCGAGGAAGCGGAAGAGTGCCGAACGACTCGCGAGGAAGGCAAGGCTCGTGTGACGATGGAGGAGGAGAAGCAAGAAGCGCAACAAGAGCAGGCCGAGGTTGTGTGATGGTGTAGAGAGGCAAGGGTGATTGTGACGAACCAAGAAGGACGGCAGGCGGCAACGGCATTCGAGACTAGACTCGAGTCGAGTGAGAGCGAGTGCAGTTGCCCAGTGCGGCGGACCGAGGAAAGCGTGGCTGCAGGCCCGCACGGATGCCCAGAGTGGCAGCGGGCAGCAGCGCGTGTTGGTTGGCGGTTGGGGCCGCGAGGCGCGAGCCAAATGCGTTGGTCGGCTTGTCAGTGCGCGCACGCACGCATTCGGCAGCGCCGTTGCCTCGGATGCAGCCAGACCCTCCTGCCTCCTGCCGCCGCGCCCTCGCTCGTCACTCTCTCTTTCATCCTGCAATCGTGTCGGAGCACGTCCGATCAAGGCCAATCGGCAGGCCCGGCCTTCGCAGTCGATAAGAGCGGCCAGGCCGATGCGAGCGCGAATGCCAACTTGAGCTTGCTTGCAACGCCGTGAAACGTGGCTTGGCTGTGCTTTGGCGGCGAGGCGCCGCAAGGCACAGGTCTTCCGCATCCGTACGCTGGGCTGGCATCGGCCCTCGCGCTGCGCACAGACGCTCGCTCTTGAAGTCTCTCGCACGAAAATTGCATCCTTGAGCTGTAGCTGTGACGATGTAACATGGACAGGCGGCCGCGAAAAGTGATCGTTTCGGGCGCAAGTGCCCGGTCGGAAGCGATAGGGTGCGACGAATTTCGAGCTCTGCGCTCGACCGCGCTCCTCAGCCGCCTCGTCGCCAGTCGAGCGCGAGCCCGAGCCGTGCGTCGACAGACAGGCAAAGCGCCCAGTTGAGCCGTCGAATCTCGGCCTCGTCGCGATCAGCAATCGCCGTCTTCTCACCACCATCTCTTCCCACCACTTTTCCTCTTCCCCCTCGATTCGTACATCCACAATGGCTGCTCGTGCTGCTGCTGCCGATCTGGCCAAGATCTCCCAGCTGGGTCTGGGCAAGAACACGCTCGCCCAGATCTCGGCCTTCCGCAAGCGCGCCGACGACGCCAAGCGCCAGCTCGCCCAGCTCAAGCAGCAGACCACCGACGTCGACTTTGCGCACTACAACAAGCTCATCCGCAACAAGGACGTCGTCTCCCACGCCCAGAAGATCCTCGCCGACTTCAAGCCCGTCACCTACGACGTCCAGGCTCAGCTCAAGGCCATCGACGCCTTTGAGTCCAAGGCCGTACGTATCCGCGCCACATCCGACCTTGTGCAGTCTCGCTTCAGTCCACGCATGCAGCCTACGTCGCATCGTCGCCGCGCCATCTCGTCGCATCGCATCGCATCTCGCAGCTTCGACACACCCGCCCTCCGCACGCACGCACCCGACCTTCTCTTCTGCTGATCGCTGTCCGCCCCGCCTCCCTGCGCTTCCAATTGCATGCTGGCACGCCGTCGGGCTGGCACGCTTTGCGCGCAGACCTGCAGCTCGGAATGTCCCGACCATCGACCTCGATCTGATTTCGGTGCGCTCCGGATCCGCCACCCAGCCTGCCTCCGACGCCGAAGCGGACCCTGCGCATTCCAATTTGCCCCACTTCCTCGGGCCGCGGTTCGTGCAAGGTTCACTCTAGGCTCGGTTGCGACAAGCTGGAGCGATCGGCGCGGCACCACTGCAATCCCTGCGCACCCGACACCTGCGCACAGGGCACAAGCTGCGACTGCGATGCTGCTCCCGTCGTCGAGACATGGACGACACCTCTCGACATGCGTGGACTGTTCCGGAGCTGTGCCATATCTGAGTCGACACATTGTCGCCCTTCTTTTCGTGGACCGACGGCTGACGCTTGCGCTTTTTTTGTCTTGTGTGACTGCAGGTGGAGCAAGCTCAGGCTACGGCGTCCAAGATCGAGGCGGAGCTCAAGGACCTCAAGGCGACGCTCAAGAACATTGAGGACGCGCGACCCTTTGACCAGCTCACCGTGGACGACGTCGTCGCCGCGCGCCCCGAGGTGGGCAGGACCGTCGACGAGATGCTCAAGAAGGGCAAGTGGACCACGCCAGGCTACGACGAGAAGTTCGGAAGTGAGTAGACCGCTTGATTCCCAGTGTTGCCCCAAGTGCGCGCATGGTTTGTGCACACATCCGAGAGCATTGCTGACCCCGCTCTTCTGCTTGTCTCCATCGCCAGACCTTTCGGCCATCTGAGCTGCACATCCCCAACGCGCCAAGCTCCGCGCGGTTTCTTTGCCCATAGACAGCACCGCCGTGGTCTTTGCACACTACGCAATCCTACTGAGAGAACCAAACGCTTCGC
Source organism: Moesziomyces globuligerus (assembly GCA_030849465.1). Classification (NCBI taxonomy): domain Eukaryota; kingdom Fungi; phylum Basidiomycota; class Ustilaginomycetes; order Ustilaginales; family Ustilaginaceae; genus Moesziomyces; species Moesziomyces globuligerus. The sequence continues at coordinate 38,742 of JARVLF010000004.1, forward strand.
TCGAGTGGAGAACGGCCTGCAATGCGCCGAGGAGCTGGTTTTGGGCTCGTGAGGCGCTTGGAGGCCAGTTCGGTGTAAGGGGGAATGAGATGGTTCTGTGTGGCAGGTGTGAGGCTGGGCATGTGTCCCGATGGATGGTCGGAGGCTCGAGGCGCCTGGCGAGCTGGGGGCATCGCTTTGCGAGGTTGCGACTGGGAAAGCTCATCGGGGACCCCTTGGCCCTCCCGCGCGCGGGGCGTCAGCGAAGCCCGACGAGCGGCGGACAAGGTTGGCGTGGACGATCCGACGTTGCCAAACAGATCTACTGGAAGATCCGTCTCGTACGACTGTCCACAACAAATTCGCAACGTGTCGGGATGCTAAGTGCTAACATCTTGGACTCTGCTTGGGTCCTCGGCCGAGGTTTGGACCGCATCACGTGCAAATTCAAAAAGGAAATGCACACTGCTCTAGTGCCCCACCGCGTTGGCGAGAGGCGAGAGCGCGCCGAGCGAGGGCGAAATTTGGGATTGGGCCTCGCTTGGCCGCGCGCGCCGAGCCAGTTGGGGCTGAGCCACAGTCAAGCCGCAGCGAGCGAGCGAGCGAGCGTCGAGACGCTTGTCCTGGTATCCCGAATCGACATCAGCTTTCGATCTTCTCCTCCGTCATCCACCCAATCCATCAAGGTAAGTGCGATCGCCTCCGCCAGCACCTCACGCGGCAGCATCGCGGCACAGCACACCCACGACTCGCACCATCCGTGGCAACGATCGACATCGACGACAGAGCAGCAGAGCATACGACATCAGCATCGCAATCGCAGTCAAGTCGAGGGTCTGGCTTGGTCGACAATGACATGGACAAAGAGGAAAGCCACAGCGACATGGACATGTTGGTCGAAGGAGCTTCGGCGATCGTTGGAACGCTTCGTCGTAGGAAGGAGGACCAGGTCAGCGCTCGCGTCATGAGCGAACTGGACGAGTTGCACCTAGTCGCGGTCGAGACTGTTGCAGTTTTCCATACATGACAGGAAGAGACGACCGACAGCACGTATCAAAGTGGGATCGTAGCATCACCACCACCATGCTGTAGACGCGATGTCAGCACGGGACCTGGAGGGAGCTGCAAAAGCTAGCACTCTAGCATGGTACCGCTCCGACACGTCGCGGCCAGCCCGATTGGTGCTCCTGCTTCGACTCTTGCCCACCGACTCGTGATCCAGACCCCGCAGCATCCGTGCGCATCCACCCGTAGTGTCGCTCGACAGGCACCCGTACATGCCCTCGTCCGGGCCCCCAACTCGCTTCGACCGCCGACTCGCATCGCCCTGCTGCTCTACCGCCGACCCGCCGCATCCGTCCTATCTATGACGCCGTGCTGTGCCGTGTTGTCTTGCATCAACTCGTGATCCTGCAGTCAACAAGCTTGCTGACCACCGTCGATGCCACGACGCTGTTTCCCACCCCGCCTCAGATGCCGCCCAAGAAAGCTGCCATCGCCGCCGCGGCGTCCAAGTCTGCCAAGAAGAAGAAGTGGTCCAAGGGCAAGGTCAAGGACAAGGTACGCATGCGCCCACCTCGCCTCGCTGCTACAAGGCAGATGTCTGACGATTTTTTTTCTCTGGTTGATTTGATTCGCTCTTGGCTCTCTGTGCCCAAAACAGGCCCAGAACATGGTTGTGCTCGACCGCCCGACGTACGACCGCATCCTCAAGGAGGTGCCTACGTTCAAGATGATCTCGCAGTCGACGCTGATCGACCGCATGAAGATCAGCGGCTCGCTCGCGCGCGTGGCCATCCGCCACCTCGAGCGCGAGGGCCAGATCAAGCGCCTCGTCCACCACCACGGCCAGCTCGTCTACACGCGCGCCTCGGCCGAGTAAGAACCTCGGCCGTTACCAAGGTCGTTTGTTCTTAAAAAAGTTTTGGTCTCAGCATGTATCACAACCCCCTTCACACCCATCCCCCCAAAAATCTTGACCTGCGTTGTGCAGTTGCAGGCCTAGGTCCCTTTGCTGTCCAAGGTCGTCGACGTTGCTGATGTGGCGTTTTTCCCGAGGCCGAGGCGGCGCGGGGCTCTTGAATTTTTACAATCTCATGCACTCGAAGCTTGTTGGGGTGCTGTGGATGGCGATTGATGCCAGATGTGTGTGTTGGGAGGGGATGCGTGGGTGGGATGTGTGCAGACAGCGAGGAGCGGAGTGGGAAGAGTGGAGATAGCATTTGCACGACCGATTCGAGATGGCGAGTGGGGATTTATTCTTCCGGTTCTTCCGGCATGGTACGCAGCTGTTTTGCGAACCAACACGAGAGAAACAGGCAGAGAAAGACGAGCAGAGGGAGGATGGGTTAGTGTTAGATGATAGAGCTTTGGAACTTTGTTGTGTAGGAGGTGTACCTGGAGGCCGTGGATGTCTTTGATGACGTGTTTGAGGTGAGCGTTGACGAGGCGATGGGCCTTGACGGTGGAAAGACCGTTGAAGTGCTTGGACGAAAGCTGGATCGCATAGAAGCTTCCACATCCACCTAAATCCATCCCACATCGTCCCCATCAGCATCTCGGCCTTGCATCTAGCGCGGGCTAAGGTGGGTGCTTACCGCTTACGTCCTGCACCTTGAGCGTGGCTGGTTGGAAGTGGTCGCTGAGCAGCTGACGGATCTTTGCCTCGCCTTCCGTCGCTTCCGCTTGCTCGTTGGATTCCACATCGGCGCGGCGTGAGCTCGAGCCAAACATGCGCGCCGCAGGACGAACGGGACGAGCGCTGCTAGCCACAGCCCAATGCAAAGCACGCGGAGCACGCGGAGCACGCGGAGCACGCAGAGCCAGACGTACAGACGCTATCGATGCGACCATGGCTTTAGGCACAACGTGTCGATGTTGGGACTGGCAAGGAAACGAGCTGAGGCGGGTCGATTGGGGTCGATTGGGGTCTTGAGGTCGAGTTCTGGTAGGACAGAGTCGCCGTTTGGACACATGACAAATGCGTCCAACGCCGACGGGAGTCGGGATTGGATCGGGCAACCCGATGGTGAAGCGAGGGGCGATTTTAAGACGTTTTCCCTCTTTTTTTTTGCCTTTTCGCACGTCCTTTTTCAGGGTTTGGCTCACAATCCTCGGAGCCAATCGCTTCGCCAACACCAACCACCATCTCACGCCATGGCCAACACACAACCACACCGATCACCAACACAGCAGCACCAACCGCACGCGACGCAGGCGACGCAGGCGACGCAGGCGAAGGCGGACGAGGACGAGGAGGTGGCGGTGGATTCGGGCGCGGCGTTCTTCGACACCTTCTTCGCCTCGGCGCTGCACAGGGCCAACATGTCGTCGGCCGAGCTGCGAGGGTTGGCCGCCGAGCTCAGCCGCGCAGCGCATCCCATCGCCCCAGTCCAGCAGCAGGATGTGTACGCGCCGGATGGCAATGGGCTCGAGTGCGGACGCGATCCGGGCGACGTAGCACCGCCAGTGCAGGCGACGCAGGCAACGCAGGCGGCGCAGGCGAGCGCGAACGGTACACCCTCGTCGTCGTTGTCGGCGGCCGAGGCGCATCATTCGAATGCGCATGCGGCGGCGACGGCGTTGCTCTCGCGCTCCTCGTCGGCGCAGGCGCACGCGGGTGCGGCGGGATCGCACGGCGCACCTGCTACGCGCATGAGCTCCGAGCTCGACCTGCTGGCCACCACGCGCGGCGGCGGGCTGGGCACTCCGACGGGCGAACGCACCTACATCGGTTCGGCCTGGGCGGCTTCTGGCACGGCGACCCCCGTGATGGATCCCAACGGGCTCGGTTGGCCGGCCAAGGCGACGCTCGATCGACTCAACCACACGCCCGCCCAGGCCGAGGCCAACCAGAAACGACTCGCAGCCGCCATCCGAACCGTGCTGGAGTGCATCGGCGAGGATCCGTCGCGGAGCGGATTGGTCAAGACGCCCGAGAGGTATGCCAAGGCGTTGCTGTGGATGACCAAAGGCTACGAGGTGAGGCTGAGCGATGTGATCGCCAACGCGATCTTTGACGAGGAGCACGACGAGATGGTCATCGTGCGCGACATTGCCATCTTTAGCCTGTGCGAGCATCACATGGTGCCGTTTACGGGGCGCATCCACATCGGCTACATCCCCAACCGGCTCGTCATCGGGCTCTCGAAGCTCGCACGCATCGCCGAAACCTTTGCGCGCAGACTCCAGGTGCAGGAGAGGCTGACAAAGCAGGTCGCGTTGGCGTTGGACGAGGCGCTGAGACCTCAGGGTGTGGCGGTGGTCGTCGAGTGCGAACATCTTTGCATGGCCATGCGCGGTGTGCAGAAACCGGGAGCCACGACGGTCACGAGTTGCATGCTAGGCGCGTTCCGTGACAGGCAAAAGACAAGAGAAGAATTCCTCTCGCTCATCAAAAAGTAGATCCCCCCCCCCACAACCTTTTCCCCTCACGAACAAGTTCCCTGCTCAACGTGCTTACGGTGCTTCAACAGAACACCCCCACCCTCCTACTCGCCTCTGATCCCCCGCTTCACTCCCCGCCTCGCTCTCTGTGTGTATTCTTCTCGTCGTACGTTTCTTCTCCTCTGCAGCGCATTCTCAACAGTGTAATCCCAAGACCTCGTTCCCATGTCAGCACAAACGCAAAGAGAGGAAGAGAGGAAGGGGGGGGGGGGTTTGGGGTTGCGGTTTGTCAGAACTCGAAGCTGCGGCCGAGGTCGCGGTGGATGAGCTGGCGCATGCCGTGCGGCATGAGCGGCTGCGCGCTCCCGTCGGCCAGCGCCGGCCGCGTCTCGTCGACCATGTACCTGAACGGCATCTCGACCTGCACCCACCGCCATTCAAACGCATCAAACGCATCGGAACCATCGAAATACCGGATTAGTCTTTTTTCAGCTTCGGGAAGCAATGTCAAAAAGGGGGGTTGGGGTGCTTACGCTTTCGCCGTGACCAAAGTGGAGTTCGGGATAGTTGACCCACTGGAGGCTGGCCTTTGCGTTGGCGTGGTCGCCCCAGTCGTACTCCTGCTGCGTGGTGTCGTCGAGTGCGAGGATGGAGCCGTCCTCGACGCAGCGTTTCGTGACGCCGAGCGCCGTGTCGGTGGTCATCTGCACCTTGCCGAGGTGGCGCGAGGGGAAGCCGAGCATGCGGAGCGAGCTGGTGCGATCGCGCGGCGGATCGTCGCCCAAGATGCCGCCAAAGAGGAAGAACTCAAACGGACCTCCAGCCTGTGTGGGTTTGGTCTGGCTGCGCACTCTGCCTGCGTCGGTGATCGATACGGCGAACGGCGCCTTGGGGTCGAGCAGGCAGACGGCCGAGAGCGCCACGCCGCGCTGCTGCATCAGCGTCGTGATGCTCGCCGTGTGCAGCTCGAAATCCGCCTGCGGCTTGGCATCCGGCCTCGGCGTCGAGAGCGACTGGCGCAGAGACTCGAGCGACGCGCGCGAGAGCGAGGTGAAGTGCACCGTCGAACCGCGCCCGACGAGCTCGAGCATGTGGCGATACTCGAGCAACGCCCACTCCGGAAACACCGCCGGCGCCTCCGGATCGTCCTCCTCCATATGCTCGATCACGTACTGCGGCCGTCTGCCCGCAGATCCGCTGCTGCTGCTGCTGCTGCTGGTGCTGCTCGAACTCGACATGGCGCCAAAGATGGTGGTGGCTCGGAACGTAAAACTCGCTCGAATAAAAAGGTGATAAAAAAGCGCTTTTTTTTTTAACTCCACAATTCCAACGCGCGCTTTGCCGAGATCCGAAGAAATCAACATCAGCGCTCAGAGCTCCGACCAGGGAGGACAGACATTGGGCTTTGGCTTGTCACCCAACCGCACCAGCTCGTACGTCGTACGTCGTACGTCGTTGCACAGCATGGAAGAAGGCGAGCTCGAGCTTGGCCACAACGCCAACGCCGCCGCCTCCGCCGCCGCTGCGGCAGGTGGAGGTGCCGACGAGCTGTACAATGCGCTGCACCAGCGGCTGGTGGCGTCGGGCGAGTGGCAGCGCCTGCTCGTGCTCGTCCGGAGGATGCTCGACGAGTGCGGTTGGGCCGCCTCGTTCCAGTCGCACGCCACGGCCAAGGCCAAGCAGCAGCCCACCCTCGACGTCCCCTCGCTCATCGACGCCCTCACGCCACATGCAAAAGGTAACCTCTCCCCCCCTTCCTATCATGCTCGGATGGAATCCAAGCTGACCCCGCTCCCACTTTCCACTCCTCATCGCGTTGAGGTTAGACACGCTGCCGCCACACGTCAGGACGCATCTGCTGGAGAAGCTGCGCGACTTTCTCGACCGAAACCTCGAAGACGCCTAACCGCACCCTGAGTCAGCCGGTTCAGGCATTCGACACCATGGCATGCATTTTCTCTCCCGCACGCCCGAGCGACTAGGTGCGCAGCGCAAAGCATAGTACCGTACAGATCAACGTATCCTGTACAACCACCAAACCGCCGAAATCACAGGATCAGTACGCGACGCTGGCGAGCAAGGAGAAAGGGCGGGAACAAGGGGCAAAGGCGGCTCACGTTCGAGTACATGTCTTGCACCACCGAGTCCGAGTCTTCCCAGTGGCACGCCAGATCGGCTGAAAGCACATGGGCGCAAACATCAAACACCAGATCGTGCGCTTGTCAGTCGAAGCTCTCTCCAAACCGGCTTCGTCGTGCTTCCCCCCCCCCGGGCTACGAGAACTCACCTCTACATTCCCCCGCCACCCAGTCCAGACACGCAGCGCGCAAAGACGAATCGAGTCAGCCACTTTTTTCCTTGACAGCGAGAGCCTTGGCCAAGCGGATACGCACCTGCCGCCCTGACCGAGGTTCTCGACGAGCTGGACCTGGACGATGTACTTGAAGCCTGTGTACGGAGCCTCCCCCCAGAACAGGGGTCAGCAGTGTGAGCAACGCGGTTCGCTCCCCTGTATCAGTCAACTCGTCGTGTGTCGCACCTTTCGGCTCGATTTCTAGCACACGAGGGTCTGTTAGTGAGATTCTGCGATTGCAAAGTGCCCGCACGGCCAGTGGGTCTCACCTAGCATCCTTGCCTTGACGACGTCGGCGAGCGTGCGGCTGAGCGTACGGTTGCGCTCCTTGTCGGCCTTGTCCCACGTCGCGTGGCGCAGATGCGCGGCGATCACGCTCTTGAGCTGCGACTGCAGCGCCGCCGCATCAAATCTGAATGCCAAACAAACACAGAGGTGTAAGCACGAGCGTCCAACGATGGAGCGCGGAGCACGGAGCGTGGAGCGTGGAGCGCGCACGCTTACCTCGGGCGTGGCTGCGGGGGCTCGACGGCGTCCGAGTGGATGGCGTCTGCGGATGATGCGAGCGCTGGCGAGGTGGAGACTGTCGACATTGGCAGCGGGCAGAGCGGCAGGGCGGCAGGGCGGCAGCAGATGGTGGGCGGCAAGGTACCCAGGATGAGGTGCGGGCCACAAAGTGTTGTTCTCAGAGCCATCATCTCTCCACATGCGACCCCCCAATCGTCCGATCCGAGCGGCAATCTTGGCCGAAATCGGGGAGGAAATGGCGTGAATGCTTCCAATTTCCGACTCGCATCGGACCCATCACTCGGCTCATCACACGGCGCACGCCCCACCCCATCCTCATCACCACCACCATCAACAGCAGCATCCCCTGTGCCCAGCCATGGTGCGTCTCAACCTCGCCGTGGCGGCACTCGCAGCCGGCGTGCTCTCCGCCTCCGCCTCATCTTCGCAAAAGCTGCGCGGCGTCGCGCCCGCCGACGCGCACAGGTACCAGCCCACGGAGAGCGTCGAGGGAGCGCCGCGCTGGCAGTGCCTCGACGGCTCCAAGCAGCTGCCCTGGTCGGCGGTCAACGACGACTACTGCGACTGCGCCGACGGCTCGGACGAGCCGGGCACCTCGGCGTGCGCCAACGCCACCTTCTACTGCGCCAACCACGGCCACGAGCCCGCCTACCTGCGCTCCAGCCGCGTCGACGACGGCATCTGCGATCCCGAGTGCTGCGACGGCTCGGACGAGCGCGACGGCAAGGTCAGCTGCCCCGACCGCTGCGAGGCCGTCGGCCGGCAGCACCGCAAGCGCCTCGCGCAGCTCGAAAACGTCCGCCGCGCCGGCGCCAAGATCCGCGAGCGCTACATCGCCGACGGCCGCAAGCAGAAGGACGCGCTGCACGCCGAGATCGCCAAGCTCGAGGTCGACCTCGCCGTAGCCAAGCAGAACGAGCAGAGGCTCAAGAACGAGCTGGCGCGCGCAGAGACGGTGGACAAGGCGCTGATCGAGGCCAAGGCCAAGACGCCGCTCTACGCCAAACTCAACGACCACCACGCGGCCATCCGCACGCTCGCAGAGCGCAACGCCGCGCTCCGCCGCGAGCTCGAGACGCTGACGCTGCTGCTCGACGACCTCGCCAAGGGTTACAACCCCAACTACCAGGACATGGCGGTCAAGGGCGCCGTCGTCGCCTACAACGACTGGCGCGGCATCAAGCGCGAGCCGTCGTCGGCCGACGAGGCCTCGGCCGACGCGTCCGCCGACGCGCAAGCCGACGTGCCCGCCGCCACAGCCACGGCCAAGCTCGAGGCGCTGCTCGACCAGGGCGAGTGGACGGCGGAACGGGTGGCGCGGCTGCTGGGCGAGGATCCGCTCGACATTATGGACGGCGGACTGGCGGCGACGGGCGATCGACGCGTGGCGGCCGAGGGCGAGGCGGGCCTGCTCTTCCGCATCCACGAATACCTGCCCGACGGGCTGGTGCCGTACTTTGAGGCGATGGTGGATACGCTGCTCGACGTGCTGCTCAAGGCCAACGTGATCACCGACGTCAAGCGGATGCGGCCCAAGTCGGGCGCGGGCGAGGCGGAGCCCGAGAATGTGGCGGTGGCTCGACGCGCGCATGCGGACGCGGCGGCGTCGGTGGCGCGGTTGGACAACGATCTGGCGACGCGGCGGCACGTGCTGGGCGAGTATGCGCGCTACGGCCGCGAGGCCGAGTTCAAGGCGCTCGAGTCGACGTGCGTGACCAAGGACCTGGGCGAGTACACGTACGAGTACTGCTTCTACGGCCGGGCTACGCAGATGCCCAACAAGGGTGGCGCGCCCATCTCGCTCGGCACGTTTGCCAACTGGAATCCGCGCAACGACCACAGCTGGCAGAGCGACGCGTACTGGCGTCAGCAGATCTACACGCGCGGCCAAAAGTGCTGGAACGGACCCGAACGCAGCGCGATCGTCGACCTCGAGTGCGCCACGACCAACGCGCTGCTCGACGTGTTCGAGGCGGAAAAGTGCATCTACTCGATCAAACTCACCACGCCCGCCGTCTGCTTCCCCCCCAACAACTCCACCACCCAGCCGCACCAGCCGCAGCAGCAGCAGCAACAGCAGGCGCAGCCCAAGGAGATGCACGAGCATGCGCTCAAGGACGAGCTCTGAGCTTCCGACTCCTCCTCGCGCTGTACGCGTCGGCACTATTTGTCTGTCGTCACTTTTTGATCTCGCTCTTAACAATGATCGGAACCACCGACTCACGACTGCACGTGGATGGATGTGGGCCTCGCAAAGCAGGTTGAAAGGAGTGAGGGGATGTACAAGACTCGTTGGGGAGGAGGGGGGGTGTTTAGGCGTAAGTGTCTACGAGGGCGTCACGGAGTTCGTTTACGGTGTCGTGGCCGTTGCCGGCGCCCGTGAGGCGGAAGACGGATTCGATGACGCTGATCTCTGTGGCAGTGGCGTCTGTGCCGCAAAAGGCGGCAAAGTCGTTGACGACCAGGCCTGCGCCGATGAGGTCCGAGCCACGGTTGACCGTGCCTGCGACGAGGGGCACCTGGAGCAACGAGGAGAGTTCGTCCTGATCCTGGAGCGAGGTTCGAGGATGGGTGAGAGCGCCCTGGTTGGAGAGCGCCGAGTAGGAGCCGACGAGCACATTGTCGCCCACCGTCTGGCGGAAGACCTCGACCTTGAGCACGTCGGCGATGATCTCCTCGGTCTCGCGATCCAGATCCGGATGCACCAACGCCACGTAATCTTCCAGCCCACGCACGGGCATCAGCAAGGAAAGGGAAAAAAAAGCGAGTCCCAACATGTCAGTCTGGAAAGAAAAACCCCTAGAGCCAAGGTATTGGGGGTTGGAAAGGCTTACCGTTGCAGGCGATGACGTTTCCTAGTGCCGAGAGACGTTCCTCTACGCGCTGGATGGCGACGGATTCGGGGAGCGAGTTTCGAAGATGTTGGAGTTCCTGGTCGGTGGTTGTGGAGGGGACGAGGAGGCCGTGTCTGTTGCCGACGGTGAGACGACCGACAAGGCGGGTGCCTGCGATGGAGCAGTGGACGACGGGGATCACGTCGGCGAGCTCGGCCTCAAAGGTCGAGTAGAAGTTGGCGCTGCCGCCGATGGCGACGAGGCAGTAGCCGTTGGTGAGTCGTGCAAACACGCCGATCTCGGACGAGTTTTCAAACTGACATCGAACCGCCATGACGACTAGACCAAAGTGCAGAGGCGCGCAAGGTACGCTGCAAAGGGCAAGAGCGAGGCGGATATCGAACCGAGGGCTGAGGGGGCTGAGACGTTCGAGCTTGACGCTTTCCGACCTTTGGGCTTTCGAAGTGGGGGTGCTGTGGTCTTGGTGCGGCGGGTGGGTTATATGGTGGCCAAGGTGAGGACGAGGTGTTGCAAGGCCAGAGGCTGAGCATTCGGCAGCAGAGCGTCTGGCCGAGTGGAGAAAATCCTGTTGGAAGCGCAAAGGCAGCGAGTCGAAATGCGGCTCAGCTACGAAATTCTTGCTTACCTAAGCAAGCGAGTCTCGCCGCTCGCATCGAAAAGGCTCGGATCTCGGTCAGCCTCGAGTCAAAAGAGGCGAGTGACTCCCAAGGCGAGCGGCTCGAGGCTGACTCGCGCTGCTCCGCGGTGCTGGCCCACGACGCAGCCTCGGATCTCGGCCAAGCCCAAGCCCAAGGCCAACAAGGGTGGGCCAACTTTTTCGCGCCCGGGTGCTTGGCCCATCTCCACCTCACCCAAGGCCCACCGCAAGCAGCACCTCGCGCTGCTCCTCCAAACCCTTCCTCAACACACATTCTCCTGCCACCGCGTACACCGCCACAGCCGTCAAAATGGATCGTGAGTAACGACGCGGCTACGACCAGGTCCAAGGGGAGCAAAGAAGGCTGACGAGCTCGAATGGGGTGGATTCTAGTCTCGGGGCTCTCGTCGTCGGAGCAGCAGGCCATGTCGCGCATCATTGAGCAGAAGCAGATGAAGGACTTCCTCAAGCTGTACACGGGCCTCGTCGAACGCTGCTTCGAATCGTGCTGCAACGACTTTACCTCGAAAGCGCTCAGCTCCAAAGAGGTAAGCCCCCGCGCGAGCGTGTGGAGCGAGGTCCAAGATGATACTGATGCGGACACTGCGTTGGGTGAGCGGGGTAGGATACGTGTGTGTCGAATTGCATCCAGAAGTTCCTCAAGCACTCGGAGCGGATCGGTGCTCGCTTTGGCGAGGAAAAGTAAGTCGATACCCCCAAACCAGCGCCCCGAGCTGCAGACTGCTGCTGACCCCGGCGCCTTTGAACGATGATGACCTACAGTGCCAAGATGATGGCGCAGCAGCAGAACAAGTGAGCCCCCGCGCGAGGTCATCCACGCGCTACAATTTCATGCGAGTGTTGCGACAGTGTCAGCTTGCTTGCACCGTCTGGGGATCGATTCGAGTCGAGTGCGGATCGTGCGATGGTCAGGAGGCGCAAGTGGGGCTGGCGATCTTGGGAGGCTGGTGCGATCGGGGGTGCGATCTGGCACCGATGGCCAAGATGGGAAGCGGGTTGAGCGCGGATTTGAGACAGCTAGGTGGGAGGATCAGGAACGCGCTTGGGTGGCCCCAACCGCTACCAGCTGAGGGCGGAGTTGAATTCGCGAGGGTTTCTGCGCTGCAGCCGCGGGGAGCGCTCGACGAATCCCGGTGCATCGAGGGAAATTATTGGCAGAGGCGCGCGTGGAATCCTGTCGAGCAAAGGAAAAAAAGAAAAGCATTCCTCATTCCTCAGCCCAGCCGCGCCTCGCAGCTGCGCAGCTGCCAACGCCCGCGCTTCCAGAAGCCCGGAATTCCAGAGCCAACAAACCAAACGCGCAGCAGCCCAGCCAGCCCAGCCAGCCCAGTCGGCCCAGCAGCCCCGACCACGTCCAACACAGCCAACCCAGCCGACCGGCGGATTTCTTTCTTTCCCCCCCCCCCGCCATCGAGGCACGCAACCATGCACGGGATGGCCATGCAAAACCCGAGGCCCGTTGCCACCCGCTCAAAGGGCTTGGCACTTGCCCCTCGCCCCGCGTGCAAGAGGCGACATCGCATCGTTGTCCTTGCTGAGGATACGACTCGGCGGCTTCGGCTTCGGCTAGCCAAAGGGACAGGTACGAGTGCGCTAGGCGAGGAATTAGCCAAAGGGCGAGCGCAGAGCCCACATCGCAAAAGCTCCGGCTGGTGGCGCACCAACCTCAGCGCGAGCCTCGCACCTCTCGACAGCTGCTCCATTGTGCCTAACCAATCCAAATCGAAACTTTATCCCTCGCCTCCCGCGCCGGCTGATCTACACTCTTAAGGCACCTGACTCGTGCCAACTCGTGCCAACTTGGACCTTTGCATCTCCTGCCGCGACGATCCCTCACCTGCCTCGCTTGCAACAATAGGACCCTGGCCCTCGCCCTGGTCCTCGCCCGCGGGTCGAGAACCTGTCTCTCCTTCGCTCACCCCCCTCCCGCTGTCTTGGCCGCTTCCCGGGTCGTGTCTTGCATTCTCGCTGCGCTCCCACCATGCACCATGCACCATGCACCATGCACCATGCACGTCGCCCGCCCCGTTCCTCCAATCCTCCTCGCACACCAGATTCCAGCCCCAAAGCCTCGGAACCCCTTGGCCCCGCCTCCCCCATTGGCTTTAGCCGTTGACCGTCCCTCCCGTACCACTCCAAGCCCGCGGCCAGAATGTCCGCCTCCACGCCCCATGGCCCTCTGGCCCTCCTCACGAGCTTCCGAGCTCGCCGCCCTTTGTATAAAGTCATGACGACCCGCACACTCTCGTCGCCGTCGTCGTCCTCCCATCGCCTCTGACACCTCCTCATACCCAACCTGAGCCCGCTCCTACCACAGCGGCCGCAGCCCTTCCGCCGCCATGGTCCGTCTCACGCTCGCCGCGCTCTCGAGCGCGCTGCTCGTCCTCACCCTCTCGCCCCTCGCGCACGCGCTCCCCTCGCCCGTCGTCTTTTCCACAAACTCGTCCGAGCTCTTGACCAGGCAGCAGCTCGAGGCTCGCTACGACGCGCTCCACCAACCCGCCCAGCTCGACCGTCGCTACACCTCGTCCTTCCAGCCTCCGTCCGGCTACCGCTTCTCGTGGGGCATCGACGGCTCACGCGTCTCGTACGGCACCTCGTCCGGACAGTACCTCGGCCGCACCACAATCTCGGGCGCCACCGCCGTCGGCCAGAAGGAGATCACCACCTGCGGCGCAAACTGCGAAAAGACAAAGGGCTGCGGCTTCTACCACCCCGTCCAGATGAACGGCGGCTCCGAGGGCGCCGTCATCTGCGCTCTCTACACCACCAAGCAGGCCAAGGCCGCCGCCACCTACACCACCGGCGCCGGTAGCAACGGTGGCACCGTCAAGTATTCCTACGGTTTCACCCGCGACGCCGGCCCCTCGCCCGGTCCGGCGACCACCACCTCCAGCCTCCCCGCTCCCCCCGCCGGCGCCACGCTCATCCAGTTCAAGGGCTGCTCCAGCACCGCCTCCACCGTACCCGTCTTTGTCAACAAGAACTACCCCGTCTCGGGCTCCTCGTCGGCCTCCACCGTCTGGATCGTCCAGCACGGCTCGGGTCGCAACTTTGACGACTACTTCTCCTCGGTCCGCAACGTCGTCGGCGACGCCGGCGTCATCATCGCACCCAACTTTTACGCCAGCTCCGATTCGGGCAAGTGGTACCAGCCGGGCAAGAACCTCGCCTGGAACGGCAACGACTGGTTCAACGGCGACGACGCCGTCGCCGGCGGCTCTTCGTGCTCCTCGTTTGACGTCTACGACACGCTGCTCGCGCTCGTCAAGGACAAGTCCAAGTTCCCCAACGTCAGCCGCATCTTTATCGTCGGCCACTCGGCCGGCGCCAGCATGATGGCCAAGTACGGCATGCTCAAGCCCAACACGGGCGCGCGCTTCGTCATCGCCAACTCGCCCTCGATGCCCTACTTTACCACCGCGCGACCCAACGCGCCCACCGGCTGCTCCAACTACAACTCGTTTGGCTACGGCTGGGACGGTCCGCTGAACCGCTACGTCTCGGCGCGCAACCCGGGTGGCGCGCAGGCCTTCCGCAACTGGATCACCCAGGACATTACGCTCATGACGGCCGACCTGGACACGTACTCGCGCGACCCGACCGGCGACCAGAGCTGCGCCGTCCAGGCGCAGGGCGGCCAGAACCGTCGCGACCGCGGCTACGCCTTTTGGGCGTACGTCAACCTGCTCGGAGGAACCTCGACCGACGTCTCGCAGTTTTACGGCTACGATGCGCTCAAGCAGCAGGGCGTCACGCCGCTCGGCGCCTCGCGCTTCGGCGCACGCTACTGCGTCGTCGACGGCGTCGGCCACGACAACAACGCCATGTTTGCCAGCGACTGCGGCCGCGCTGCTCTCAACGGCGCCAGCTCCGTCCCCGCCGGCCCTGGTCCCATCAGGCCTTGAGTCAAACCCCCTGGAGCAGTGCTGTCCCACCTTATACCCCGTGAATTCAGGCGGGACTCACGCCTCAAGTCAGGAGATCGTTGGACTTTTCTTTTCTTTCCCCCGTCACCCGCGCACCCTCGCCTCCAGTTTTAAAAACACCGTGCTTAGAGCGGTTGACTGCGCCTCGCCTCTGCTCTCGCTGCCCGGCCCCCCCGTGGGTCGGGCGCGAGCGAGTCGGCTCGACGGCCCGTCGGTCTTTTTGTCCTGCCAATCGTAGACTGTCTTTGTTGCAGCGACGTGTGTGGCCCAGAGCGTGTGTGTGTCGTCTTGCTCCGGCACCGTTTAGCCTGCCAACGTCAAGATTGTTTCCTTGTCAAGTGCTCCTTGTCAAGTGCTTCTTGTGAGGTGCTCGGCGTGTGTGGTCTTGCATCGGCACGGCTTGGCGGAAAGGAGGGCGATGTCCTGCTAAACGTCGCTATTTGTCTCCTTGTGAAATGCTCGGCGTGTGTGGCCTTGTGTCGGCACCGCGTTGGTGCGGCCGTGCGTCTGCCTCGCGTCTGCGTGTGCAAGGTGCGGAGCAGAGGTGGCAAGCAAGGCGGTGCGCCTCGTGGTTCCCGCCAAAGTATCTCCTCTTGTTTGATGGCTGTGTGCGTTCCGCGTGCACGGTCTCGCGTTGGTGAAGCTTGCACAAAGATGGGACAAGGGTAAGCATCATGGATCCTACCAATGTTCGCACTGTACCCTTGTTTGAAGGACGTGTGCAAGGCTGTGTGATCTTGCACCAGCAAAAGCTCTGGGGTGAGGTGCGCAAAAGCATCAAGATGAGCTTTGCGCATCCTGCCAAAGTATGTTCCCTGGTCTTGACAGATGTGTGCAGCAGTGGGTGTGGTCCTGGAGGCGTTGATCTCGGAAGCAGGGATCAAAACCGTGAGGTCGAAGCGAGGACAAAAAAGGCCTCGTTCATCCTGCCATCATAGACACCGTGGTCTTGTTCCAGAGTGTGTGTCTCTTCTCTGTGCAAGCTTGTGCCGGCAGACCTGGGAGGAAGGGAGTACAAACGGAGAGCATCATTGATCCTGCCAATGAATACATTATCCTCTGCGCTTATTGAAGGTGTGCATGTCTTTTGTGCAAACCCTCCTCTTTTTCGACGGACGTGTGCGTCGTGTCTGTGTGGCTCTCACTCGGCAAAGCTCAGTGGCATCTAGAGAGGAGACGGGCGTCGTTGGTCCTGCCATTACAGACGCTGTTGCTGAGCTTGACGGATGTGTGAGTCATGTTTGTGCGATCCTGCGTCCGCAAAGCTTGGGGTGAAGGAATCGGAAAGGCGAGCACGTTGTGAGGAACGTTCCTCTCCACTGGATCGTGTGCCCATGGCCACAGTCTTCAACCCAGCCAGTCGTCTCGTGGATCGAGTAGCGGCGCCGCTCATGGCGAGCACGGTTTGCTCGTCTCCGTATTCAGTCTCAGCGCGCACCCGCCGCGGCAGGTCGAGTTTCTGCCCGAGTGCAAATGGCAGCTACGCACGCAATCCTAGCCTGGGATCAGGCGGACACACGACGACACGCACAAAATATCCCGGCATCCCAGCCGTGCTATGACTGTCTGCAAAACAAGTGTCGCTGCCGTCACAAGATTGAGATCCGCTGGTGCAGCTTCGGGGTCTTTCTCACTAAACTATGCTGCGGTTTGGATGCGTGTGGCCGCTGCGGTCTTCAACGCAGCTGCAAGGCAGTATCTTGCCAAACCTAGGCGTCTAGGCGTGGGATGCGGACGAGAAGCAGGCCGCGCAAGACGGGCGTGCTCGACAGCACTTGAGCGTCCCCAATCTGAGTCCTCTGCCAATAGCCTTCTCATTCAGCAACAGCATGCGCTGTCCGCTGATCGGGCTTGCAGAATCGCCCTGTCCCACAGTTTGGAATCGCCAGCAGCGCCCTTCAGCTTGTCACGTCACGGTTTTCCACAAATCCATCTTGGGATGGCTCGCCCCCATAAGGCGAGGCTCTTCATTCTGCTGTCAAACACCGCCGCGTCACGACAAAGTAGCGCACTGCATACGCTCAAAATTGTGCCGTGCAGTTCATGCGAGTTATGCGGGTCATGCTGGTCATGCGGGCAGATCGAGTGGGTTCTTTCGTGCCCTCGGAAGTGGGCGTGAACTCGGCTCTCCCAACAGTACGCCCGAGACGCGATGCCGCCTCATCGTGTACAATGTCATACGCAAACTGCATTCTCGCCATTGTTTCTCCTTTTGACTCTAGCTTGCACGGGACGCGTGGAAAGCGGCCGCCTTCATGCTTCGATGACGTCCTGTCGACCCGACGCAGTGCTCCACCGCGAGGTCGCGCGACGCCCCTTCTTGATTCCAACAGGAAGTTCATTTCTCGAACAGCGTGATGCCATGGCTTGCAGCGTTGGCCGGGCATCGCAGACACGATGGTCCGGCGTCGTGGATATGGGAGAAAAGCTCACGGTCAGTCTTGAGCGGAATCTTTGGGACCTTTTTACGCTGCCTTCCTTCCAGATCCTCTTCACGCCCAGGCTCGGCGAGAGGATCCGTGCTGATCAGCGGGCGCGCAAGTCATCTTGGCACACCGCGCTGTCAGAAGCCTTGCTTCATCAGCTCCCAAAGACCATCGGCGTTGGCTTGTATCAGCGCAATGTGAAATGGAACGGACGACCCAGCCACTCGTTGAGCGCGACTTCTGACGTAAAACCATCCCAAGGAGGTTTCACACTCCATTCGAAGATTCCCCGACTGCCCGCCGTTGACAATCCTCGATGCTGCTCAACACTGGACTTGTGACTCGACCAGACTAAGAACCTCGTCCACATCTCCGCTTGCTGCCGGCCGATCTGGAGATGCGCTTGCCAAAGCGGCTCGCCAAGTCGTTTTTGTGTTGCCCCGATAGGCGCGTCATGACAGGCAACAGCACGCCTTGCAACTCATCCAGCGCCAGAGTACTTCTCGGCGATTTCATGTGGGTGCTATGCACAAGTACCTGCGCAGTACTGCGACCCCACCTTCAGCGAGACTGATAATTGTAAGCGCTGACTCATGGTTGGAACACTTCGTTCGCCTCAGGCCAGGAACGTAAGTCTCGCGTGACGTTCAGGAAGGCGAAGCCCTTGCGTCGGACGTTGTCATCCTTCGTTGTGCCGAGGGCCTTCTCGGTGTCAAAGCTTGGACATCATTTATATAAGTCACGTTTTCAAAACAAGGGGATTGAGTTTGATGTCACACACGAGCCACCCACTCATCATGCATCATGACTAGTCACTCTTTCGTGGGTGGCTTCCCCGTGACTTTTCCATATCGTTGGATGCTCAAAGCGCAACTCCCTCTTTCTTCCTGCTTCCGATATGAGTCATAACGGGACTGAAACGTCTTCTGAGCCAACCTGATGACAAACTCTGGTGCTTCGTGTCCGAGAAACTTGCGAGATGCGTTCGCCAAGCCACCCCTTAGCCACTCCGGGTGGCTGACCCTCCAGAGCCACCCTCATAACGGCCCCCCAAGGTGGCTGAGGGGTGGCTTCCAAATATTTCAACGGGGACCTTCACTTTAAATACGTTAGAAATTGTGTGTGGGCGGCTCACAGGTAAATTACGTTCGGGGGTTAAGCCCGCCTGTGTGGCTTGCGGGTGGCTTTACGAACGTAAACCATCTCGCGAATTTTCCGATGAAGTTATGAATATCATGTTTTCTCATGATGCATGAGAACACGGAACGCTTCCAGGCCCGCCAGGCTGCGGTTAAGTCATGTTCTGAAGGACGGCGAGGTGGCGTGGAGAAGCCACCCGTCAGCCACCCGGGGTGGCAGCCACCCGTCAGCCACCCGGGGTGGCTGATAAGTGGCTGGTCCTTCGCCGCCTCGCCTCTTGTTAGGATATGATCGTGTGTGGGTGGCTAGCGGGTGGCTGCCCAATCGCCACCCCGCCTCTCTTTAGGATATGGATGGCAAAAAAGCCACTTGTGACTTCACGCGCCACACGCGCTTGCCTCGTATGTCTGATGTCTTGAGACATATAGCAATTTAATCATTTGCGCCAAACAGAACCTGAAACCTGCAAGCTGGGGAAGAGCAGCGGGTGGCTGATGGGTGGATGACCGGTAGCTGCTCTCCGCCACCTCCTCTGCCAAATTTGACGCTACACATCCAGATTATGCAAAATACGCGTGTTTTGGATGTCTGCTGGGTCTCATCGCATACCCCATCCATCCGCAGCAGATGATAAGTAGTCGTGATACCTGCAATGCAAAGCATCCGTTGTTTAGAGGATCACTGAGGATCATGATTTGCCTCGCAAATACCGACTCAAATCGCAGAAACTGGGCGCATAGCGCTGGGATGTGGCCCAAATTGCGCTGAGCTTGATTTGATGTTGCTTCGTGATCCATGCCTCTCCATGAAGGAGTCCGTGGGGCAGCGGTACCACGCATGACGCATCTGTGCACGCGTGTGTCTGTGGAGATGGAGGTGAAATTCTGCAGGCCTCGGGTTTGATCCCTGTGGGGACGCGTCGATTGCTTTTTTTTCTTAATTTGGAATGGGGGTGGCTGGTCGAGTGCCACCTTGCCACTTGTTCGGATATGTATGGGGTGAAGCTCATTTTATCGCGAGATTGACGCGCAGTCGCGCGGCAAGCCCTGTCTTGCAGAAGGCTATTGCTCCTCGTTTAAATCGTCTCGTCAAGACCGTGAATCATATTCTGAAGAGCGACGAGCTGGCGAGGAGCAGCCACCCATCAGCCACCCCGGTTGGCTGATGGGTGGCTGACCCTTCGCCACCTCGCCGCTTTTCAAGACATGAATCAGGATATCCTCATCACAGTACAAGCGTACCTCTGTCAAATAGGACATTTTATAATTATCGCGAAAAAAAGGTGTTCAGCAGGAGGCAAGTCACAAATCATATCGCGAAAAAAGGGTTGTGACATATTTAAAGCCACCGCCCAAGCCTCCAGAGTATGCGTGGGTGGCTTAGGGGTTGGCTTGTAAAACGTTACAAGCCGTATTTCGCGCGATATGATAGAATCTGTCTGTGCATAGTAATGCGTTTGTATTATGTTTGAGGCGCGACCAGCGACTCGTAAGTCAAGCGTGTCTGTGCCTGATCTAAATTCATGACATGCATCAATTGATGAAAAATCATTGACTTGATCGAACCATCTTTGCGATTCTATGCTTTTGTCTCATGAATCATGGAACTGTAATTTGAAGCAAAAAAGACCTATGGATTGTGTCTAGCGGCAAAGTCATGAGTAACATCCTTGCGCGTGAGCACCTATAAAATGATTTGGAAGCTATTTGACATCATTTTGGCGTAATCTGGGCCACACCGCATTGCTATTTGGACCGTATCTCATCAAATTGAGTCGTTTTTGCGATGCGAATCATGATTCTCAGTGATCCTCTACACGATGAGCGCTTTACATTGCAGGTATCATGACCATTCATCATCTGCTGCGGATGGATGGAGTATGCAATGAGACACAGCAGCCAGCCAAAACACGCGTATTTTGCTCAATTTAGACGCACAGATTCGAAATATGCAGAGGAGGTCGCGACGAGAAGCCGCCCAGCCGCCCCCCCCCCCCCCTCCTCCCTCTTGAACGTGGCTGGTATTCATCGGCCCCCCGTCAGCCATCCAGGGTAGCTGATGGGTGACTGCTGTTTGCGTTTCTTCAGGATATGAACCCAGGCAACGCGTATTTTTTGAATTTCGGGCTGTGGAGGGCGCGAGCGACGCGTATTTTGGCTGGTGTGTGACGTTGTCCAAGCCACCCCTCAAGCCACCACGGTTGGCTTGGAATATCAAGCCACTAGAGTGTGCGTGGGTGGCTTGCGAGTGGCTTGGAGGGTAAGCCACCTGTGGTGGCTTAGAGGGTGGCTTGGAAGATGTTACAACCCTTTTTTGGCGATATAGATGGCTCGACGGGCAACGTCATCTTGACTTGGTTCACAAACACGTGTGAAGTTAGAAAATTGAAGTTTGAGAAAATCGATATTATTTTGACGAGAATTTGTGATTTTCTGAACAACACATGCAAGAAAAGCTTTCCAGAAATCGTAACTAACATGGAAATTGCCGAGGAATTTTCTACGAAGGAGCACGAGGCCGCCCGCTCCTTTTTTCTTCTTTTTCTTTTTTTTTTCTCTTTTGTTTCTGCACCGCAGATGGAGGGGATGGCTTCAGTACCTGGCCACCCACAAAGCCGTTCGGGGTCGCTACGCATCCGGAAGCCAACCAATCATGTTGTCTCGCTGATTGAAGCCGCCCCGCGAAGCCACCCAGGGTGGCCTGGCGAACGTACCTCGCACCTATTTCCGATATATATGCTAGTGGTTGACGCATTGCAACTTGAAGGTTCCATAGCCTTTCCTGAGCGATGCAAAATGTTCGTGCGACTACTAGTCATGAATGTATGACTGTAGGCGAGATTCTGCAACGTACCATGATGCATTTAAATGTTTCTCCTCTCATTTCTTGGACATAAGCCACCTTCGGTGCTTTGTTTGGGTAAAGATAACAAACATCAAGGCAACATGACGAGGAAAGAATTTGGCGTGTCTGAACGTCTGGCTGGGGATGAAATCGATGAAGCGTGAATTTGGCTGATCGCGAGCACGCACCCATCATCAATGACTCGACAGCCACCCCAGGAGTAGTGGGAGTGGGCTCCCCCTCCGCCCATCGTGCACTTTGAAGAAGTACAATATACCAGCCCAAAATTTCATTAATAATTCATAAATTCTTTTTTCTGCTTCACGATACATACATGATAGCTTGAGAGAGCTCTTGAATTCCTTGACTTTCAATGTTTTAATCATGCCTTCCGTCCTTTGAAACTATCATCGGAACCACGAGTGCGGAAGGGGTCAAAGGGAGACAAGACGAGAGAGTCACACATTAGATTATGCACTTTGACACGTGCAGCAGACAGGACGGATGAGACAGCAGCGCGATGGACGGTGCTGGTCATCAGATGCTCGACAGGTGGCGGGATCAAGGTGACTGCGTTGACACGGCGGAAAGAGGCCAAGATGGCTGTGAGCAAGCGATGTGATTGAGGAGCTGAGATGGCTCGACGCGACGTCTGTCGAAGCTGACGGAGGGGCGTGGGTGAAGGCATCAAAAAGCCGAGCGGAGCCAGCCGAGAACGTTGCGGCGGAAAGCCGAAGCATTCGTCCTGACGAAGGTGGAGCGACCCACGTGACCGCGGCAGTGGACTGAGCGCTCGACACTCGGAGCGGACGAATGAAGCAGGGTGGGAGCAGTCGGGTTTGCGTGGCGAGTCTAAGATGCAGTACCTGGAAGAAGGCGTCTGCAGAACGACGATCAGTAGAGTTGGACAGGCAGGGTGCGAGCTACGGCGGCACGCTTCGAATCCAGCGAACACGACAGATGCAGGGTCAGCGGCTGTATACCCAGTACTGTACAGAAGCGTGCCAGTCAGCGAACGCTGAAGCGCCACGCCGGGGCATGCACAGCGCCCGCATCGGAACTCCGAGCCGGTTCGGCCCCAGAGGAGCGGCGGAAGGGGAACGGTGCAAGCACAGCGCTTGCGATGCGGTGCATCGACGCCGGCCTCGTCCAGTGGCCCAGTGGGACCTTTTGACGGAGAAAGCCTTGGAGCATGATGGGTCGGCCGATGCGAGTCAGGCGAACCGGCCCGCGCCCGAGAGCGTTTTGGTGCTGCAGCCAGGGGTGAGGATGAATTTAGAAGGTAGAGTAGTGCTGGCGGGGAGGCTGCAGAAGACGCGGAGCGCAGCCAAGGAGCAGAGCTGCAAGCACCTCGAATTTCCGCCGGCGAATCCGACTCGCCTGAGGCTCGGCGTTGGGCCTGCACGCTGCAAAGGCTTAATGCAGCAACGCACGGGTGCAGCTCGCTGTTCTTTCGCCTGTCGTCTATCGCGCATCGCCTATGGCGCATCGCCTATAGCCCATCGCCCATCGCCCAGGTTCCTGCACACGAGACCGAGGCTCGCAATGCGCGTTCAAAGTGCGGCGCAGAAGCAGTCGGGCGCATGCCAGCGGAGCGAACGGGGCATCGGAGAGGATCGGAGGCCATCAGACATGCTTGTTTGGACTCGTGGCCGCCTGTCATTTTGGACATGCGCTTGGTTGCGCGTGTCATGGGTTCGCGAGGGCCCAAGCAGCTGGTTGCTCGGCAAGTCCGACAAAGTCCTGGCAGAGCCGTGCGCACTGCCTGACGAGGACGCGGGAAGGCGGGGAGGAGAAATTGTCAGGGTTCGAAACGTGCGCCTCCCCAGCTAGCCGAAAAAACACAGCCCGAGCGAGACGCTTGGGCGGTGCGCATCGCTCGGACACTCGGAGCCGGCCGCGCTGGCTTGGAAACAGGGGCGTCAGAGGCGCGGGCACCGCGCGAGACCCTGGCCCGGCCGGAAAAAGAGGGTTTCGAATCGTGTGCAGTTGCAATTTTCTTCGAAATTTGGGATGATTTCGATCCACTCGTCTTTCTCGCCAGCCGGCCCACGCAGGGCTCCTGGCGTCATGTCCGTGGGGCTGGGTTGGGGCGGCTCGAGCCGACCGCTTGCGAGGATGCTGGTCTCATGTGATCTGGTCCCGATCTGGAACTTCAGTTGCCAGACCGTCAAGTCGAATGTATGCCAAGAGGTGAGGCCAGTGAGCCAGATTGAAGCTTCGATGCCCGGCGCTGAGGCTGGTGGGGCGACTCGATGCTCGTCGGCACATTCGGCGGTGCCGAGTGGAGGCGCACCGCCAGTGTGATGCGACTGAGCTTCCCGGTAGGGATGTTCGGCTTACGCACCGCTCGATGAATTTGGACGGCGGCCGCACGTCACTGTCGACGCGCCTCGCTCGGACGCCTTGGCTCTGGCCAACCTTGTTTTGGGTCCCCCTTTTTGGTGCATCTGTCAGGTTCCCGCGTCCGCCGCTGCTGCCGCCGCTGTGGCGCCTGCGCCTGCTGCAAAGGCACTGCAGCAGTTGCGGCCTCTTGCCTATTTTTGCTATCTTTTGCTATCGAGACCGCCTGGCTCCACGCCCGCGATTCACGCGACGGCTTGCCCCCTGGGTCCAAGATCGTCATTGCTCGAGCTTCGAGCCGCTGACCGTCTCAGTCGGCGAGGACCCTCGAGATCAGCGATCGTGCGACAGCTCGCGAAATGGCGGAGCGCACTCGGGGCAGCGTCCAAGCCCCAAGCTTGGCGTGGGATGCCATGCAAGCTCGCTCGGTCATCGGTGTGCGCAAGTGGACGAGCGGCGCGAGTTTTTCCTGCATCGAGGATTCAGTAGCTACTGTAGCGTCGACGGCCTATTGATAACGCGCTGCACTGGCAGACTGTCGAGAGATATGCTTTGCCGGAGCTGAGCTGAGCTTCGCATGCAAGCCTACGCTCTGCGCTCGGCCATCGTCTGCACGCTTTTGGCTCTCATGCACCTCATGCACCTCGAGCGAGTCTCTCTCCCGTGCCTTGCCAAAAAATTGCACTTCGCCTTCCGCCTCGCCTCGCCTCGCCTTGCTTTGCTCGTCAGCCAGCCTTTCCGCTCTCATCGCCATGATCTACCTGAGCCCTGGAGCCCTGGATCCCTGAGGCCCTGAAGCCCTGAAGCAGGGCCTGCAGCCCTCAAGCCTCCCCGGACTTTGTGGAACCGAAGGCAACCTTATGCCGCACCCGTGACGGTGGTGTGCACTGCCCTTGCCCTCGCTCCTCCTACGACTTTCCAAGAGCCAAGCCTTCCTCGGTCATCCTCTCGACGGGTTGCCCCTAACCTCTGTTCTCTGCTCGTCTCTATCCTCCCGTCCCGCCGCCTTGCCTCCTGCATCCACAACGTCGCTTCCATTCCCGCTTGCCTCACGCACAAACACGTCGGATCCACGTTGCTCGTCGCTACCGTCTTCACCGCATCCACCCCTCTCGACCCTCATCCTCCCTCTTATACCATCGCGACGTTGCAAACATCCAGCTTGCGCCCCTCTTTCCTTCTTCGGACCCCTTTGCCTCCTTCCTTCCCTGCCATCCGCGCATTCCTTTGATCGGCAACCTTCCGTCTCACCGTGACCCGGTTCGACAACGACACTCGCTACCCGTTGATCTCCCCTGTGACTCGGACGTCGTCCCTAGCGCTGCAAGCTCGTAGCATTCGCAAGTCTCGGCCATCCTCCTGTCGCTCCTCGCGCACGCAGTCGTCGGATCTTGCCTCGCCATCACGCTCAACATGCGTTCTTCCACCTCGGCGCTAGTCGCCACCTTGGTGTCGTCCTTCTGGCTCGCTCACTCGGCCTTCGCCGACGTCAACCTTTCCCCTGCCCTCAACGCCACAAATGCCGGCACCCTCTCAGTCACAATCAGCCCTTCCTACGTCGGCTTCGGTATCGAACCCTCAGACCTCATCGTCTACACCGGCTCAACAACCCCCAATCAGCTCACCTTCAACCTCCTCTCCAACCTGGCCAACTACACCGGCGCTCCCCCTCACATCCGTCTCGGCGGCAATGCAGGCGACACCATGCTGTACTCCGAGTCCACCTCGGGCACAGCTCTCCAGCAGAACTACAACCCCATCGGAAGCGGCAATGCCAGGCCCTCGGACTACTACACCTTCGGCCCAGACTTCTTAAAAGCCATGAACTTCTTCCCGGACGGAACTCCCATCACCTACGGCCTCAACCTCGCCTACACCGGCTCCGATGCCGTCGACCGCGTCGTTGCCCAGGCACAGGCCGCGTTCGAATACGTCGGTACGAGCGCCGACGGCGCCAAAATCGTCGGTCTCGAGATTGGAAACGAGCCAGACCTTTACATTGACCTCGGTTACCGCTCGCAGAACTGGTCCGTCAACGACTTCGGAAACGAGTGGTCCAGCCGAGCCGAGGCCGTCTACAACCAGGTCCTCAAGCCCCGAGGCATCAACTCCAACTTCTTCGAGGTGGCCACCACCGCCACCACGGCGACCAAGAACGGCCAACCCTTCCGCATCTCCAATCTCGTCAACACTGGCGTCGCCGCCGAAAACGGAATCTACGTCGCTGGTTGGAACCAGCACGACTACTACTACTACGTCAACGTCTCCAACTACCAGCTCACCCTGCCCATCCTCCTCGATCTCTCCACCACCGTCAGCCAGTTCCGCGAGTGGTCCGGCCAGGTCCAGCAAGCGCTCGTCACGGGCAAGCCTTACTACCTCCGCGAGATGGGCAGCGTGGGTCCCAACGGTATTCCGGGCATCAGCGAGACCTTTGCCAATGCGCTCTGGACCTTCAACTTCTTCTTCTTCGCCGCGAGCATCCAGATCAGCAGTGTCCAGATGCACATGACTCAGTATTCCATCGCAGCTCCTTGGCAGACCAACTACATGAACGGCCAAGGTCCTCACGTCCGACCCACCTACTACGCCTGGGCGGCCTGGTCGCAGATCATCGGCGCCACCTGCAACACCCGAATCGCCCAGATCTCGCTCAGCAATCAGCCCAGCTCGTACACCAACCGTATGAACGCCTTTGCCGTCTACCGTGGCAATGCTTTGGGCTCGGTTGTCATGATCAACACCCAGCCATACTACTCGACCAGCGGCAACCCAAGCTACCAGAACTTTGTTCTCAGCCTGCCCGGTCTGGCTGGTCGAACCGTCTGGCTCTCAACTCTCACCGCCGACGGCGTCGAGTCGACCCAGAACGTTCTGTGGAACGGGATCAGCTACGAGCAGAGTGGCAACGGACAGCCCCGCACCGTCAATGGTACCCAGTGGACCATGACCGTCGGCGCCGATGGCACACTCACCGTCCCCGTCCGCGACAGCCAGGTCGTCGTTGCCAGCACCTTCCGACTCGGCCGCGAAACCGTCAACACCGCCAACTGCGAGAATCTCGCCGCCAGCACTACCCCGGGCGCCAGCGGCACTTCCACTGGCTCGGGCAACGCTGCGCCAACCTTCAAGTCTACGAGCGGATTCAAGTCCGACATGCCGCTCAGCATGACTGCCATCATCGCTATCGCTGCAGGTGGCGGCGTCTTCCTGATTGCCCTGCTCGGCCTCTTCATCTGGTGCTGCGTCCGCTCGTGCAAGAAGAGCAACGCTCGCAAAGCCCGTTCGGCTGCTATTCTCAAGGCTCCGCCGCGTCACGACGATCACCCACTCCTCGAGAGGGACCTTGCCGATGAGAGCCATGCCTCGTACCCGGCTTACCAGAACTCGCCTGGCCTTCGCGGCTGGGAGAGCCCGATGACCTCGGTCAGCCACGGGCAGCAGGTGCACCCCTCGCAATCGTACCACAACGTGCAGCCCGAGTACGACTACGCACCCGCAGGCTACCAGTACCACCCACAGCAGCCTCAGGTGATGCACTCCCCCACGCCGCAACAGACCCAACAGTACTACCAGCAGCACCCGGGCTACCTGCAAAACCCGTAT
This sequence comes from Moesziomyces globuligerus, assembly GCA_030849465.1. Lineage (NCBI taxonomy): Eukaryota > Fungi > Basidiomycota > Ustilaginomycetes > Ustilaginales > Ustilaginaceae > Moesziomyces > Moesziomyces globuligerus. The sequence goes on from JARVLF010000004.1 coordinate 65,789, forward strand.
CACAACTACGGTCACAGCCAGCAGGGCCATGGCCACGGTCATGGCCGCGCCTACTGAGGATCAGCGCGACCCTTATAGAATCTCTTTCCATTGCACTTCTCTTTGCGACTCATTCCCCTGCTCGTTAGATCATCGTCATGCAGCCCACGGACTATCTCTCCCTTTCTGCCCTCACGGAATCGCCACTTGCTGATCTCGTCCTGGTTTCCTCGCTTCGTTCCACCCAAATACCCCTTGCTCGCGCTCCCCTGCCGAGTCCCATGCACGCTCTTTTCGTCATCACTCCGCTGGCCCCCTTCGTTACCTGCTCGCTGTCAGTGTTGTTGGTCCGCATTTGCCCACGCGCCCCGTCATTGTCATGTATCGAACGTTCTAGGTCTTTTGCCTCATCTTCGCCTTTGTCATAGTCTTCTTGTAGATTACACTCATTCGCTGCCACGTCGTTCGCACAAGGCGTCTCTCTTTGTGCACAATGCCAATGCATTCCAGTCAGCATGATCTTTCGGGTCGAAGTTCCTGAAAGTGATGCCTCCGATTTTTTCGTGCGCCTCCGATTTCTCGTGCGATGCGCTCCAGTCACATGGATGGGTGGGAATGTCGAGGCAAGGATTCCTTTCTCAACTCTCTCGGACGCAAGGTGCAACTGTCAGTCACTTCAGGGCACGGTCTCTGGACGATGATCATGAACGCGGGTATATTCGCATGTCGATCCGACGTCTAAGTAAATGCAGTCATGAAGAGATCATGTTTTGGTCGTGGGAATGAGCCAATCACCAGGCGATCTTCGCAATGATGCTGTTGGGGAAGGTCCTGACGAGCAGCTTGCGGAGTTCGTCCATGGCGAGGATGCCAATGGCGAGGGGGATGGGGATGAACCAGAACTCGATGGGAATGGAAGCGGTGCCAAAGAGGTTCTGGATGCCCTTGACCTCGGTGACGAAGATCGCGATGACCAGAGCGCCGAGGGCACCGAGGAGGAGGTAGGGGTTGCGACGCTCCTTACGGATCGGGTCGGCCTGGAAGATCGAGAGACGCTTGTTGCGCACCGAGAGCAGGTTGCCCCACTGGAGGATGACGAGCGTGACAAAGTAAACGCACTGGCCGGTGCTGAGGAAGTGATTGAGCTCGTCCAGAGTGTAGCCGTGGAAGCCGTCTCCGAACTTCTCGAAGGCGAAGAACATGTCCCTGATGGGGATCTTGGCGTACTTCCAGATGTAGAGGAAGAACATCGAGTGGGCAGTGATCGTCTCCATCATACCAATGAAGAGGTAGCTCTGTCCGTAGATCGACTTGTTGATCAGGTGATCGGTGTTGGGGTTCCTAGGCTCCAGGGAAAGCAGGTCGAACTCCTCCTTCTCGAAGATGAGCGTGAGACAGCACACCAAGTCGGTGAAGCAGCAGATGATGATCATGAGGAAAGAGCTGAGGGGAAGAGGCACGCCGAAGAAGACGTTGAGGACGATCGGCCAGTCCTCGGACCAACTTCCTGCCGGGAGCAGATACGAAATGACCTTCTGCAGGTTCTGGAACACGAGTCGTCCGAGACGGATACCTTGGACGATCGAGCCGAAGTCACCCATGAGGACAAGGTCGGCAGCCTCCATGGCGACGTCCGAGCCGGAAACCATGGCAATGCCGACGTCGGCAGCCTTGAGCGCGGGCGCATCGTTGACACCATCACCGGTGACGGCCACAACGCAGCCACGGTCTCGGAGCTCGTTGACGATACGCAGCTTCTGCTCGGGCGTGGTGCGGGCGAAGACGATCTCCTCGTAGCGGCAGACCACGTCCCACTGCTGTTGCGTGATCTCGGGGATCTCCTTGCCCTCCACGAGCAGACCGGCTTCGATGACGTCCTTGGGTCCATTGAGCTTCTTGAGAGCCTTAGCACTGAGCTCGGGTCCGTTGGTGGCGAAGCGGTCCTTGGCATCGAAGTCAGCAATGCGGTCCGGCTCGCCGTTGTGGGTGAAGATACCGACCATCTTGCCGATGGCGGCCGCAGTGAGCGAGAAGTCGCCAGTCACCATGAAGAAGCGTGCGCCGGACCTGCGGCACTCGGCAACCGTGTGGCGGATGTCGGAGCGGGGAGGGTCCATGATTCCGAGAAGGCCCATGACGACGAGGTCGCTCTCGCTGGCAGCGGCGACCTCAGCCTCGTACTCGCTGGTACCTGGCTTTGAGTAGGCGCTGAATTGGCGCTTGGCGAGCAGGATGACACGCTCGCCGCGACGCGACCACGTTTCCTGCCTGTGAACGAGCTGGGATCGGGCGACTTCGTCGAAGATCTTGACATCGCCATCGACGGCGGAGTAGTAGTGCGAGATGCGGGGCATCAGGACATCCGGAGCGCCCTTGACGTACATGTCGTCGGCCGAGGTCGCGGCACTGTCACCGTTGGATCGCATCACGGTGAGCATAAACTTGTTCTTCGAGTTGAAGGGGACGTCGTAGACGCGTCGGTAGGCTGCCTTGATATCCTCCGAGCCTGAGAGCGATGCAGACAGACGAAGTACGGCGGCATCCGTGGCGTTTCCCTGGACGCTGCGCTCTGCGATCGAAAGAGCTTCGGTGGCGGGGTCGAAGAAAGCATCGTTGCAAAGGGCCATTCCGTGCTTGAGCTGATCAAAGGCGGAGGAGTCCTGGACGCTGGTAACGTCGTCACGAGTCGTCTCCCTGTCGACGAAGCCGATCGAGGCGACCGACATCTTGTTCTCGGTGAGGGTGCCGGTCTTGTCGGAGCAGATGACGTTGACGCATCCGAGGGTCTCGACGGTGGCGAGCGACTTGGGCAGCACCTTGACGTCTCGCATGCGGCGGGCGATGAGCGAAAGGGTGAGAGCGACGGCGATCGGCATACCTTCGGGGATGAAGGCGACGACGAGACTCATCAGGTTGGTGAGAATGCCGACCGTGCTGAGGAAAGCGGGGTGGTCGCGTCGCAGCCAAGCGAGCCAGGTGATGAGCATGATGAGGACGAGCGTAACGGTGAGACCGATGATGATGTAGACGAAGCGCGAGATCTCCTTCTGGAGCCGGGTGGGCTTGTCCTTGTCATCGTTGGTGAGCTTGTTGATGCGACCCATGACGGTGCGCTGGCCAGTGAGGACGACGATACCCGTGGCGTTACCGTTGCACACGTGGGTGCCGAGGAGGGCGACGTTCTTGGACTCGAGGAAGTTGGGGTCGGTGGCCTCGACCGTGCCGGAGATCTCTTCGGATTCACCAGTGAGCACGGAACGGTCGAACTTGAGATCGGCGGAAGCCTTGATGATGCGCATGTCGGCCGGAACCTTGTTACCCGTCGAGAGGACGACGACATCACCGACGACGAGGTCGGACGCAGGCAGCGAGCGGTGCTCGCCATCTCGGATGACGACGGCGTTCTCGGGGAGGAGGTTGAGGATCGAGTTCATGACCTTCTGGGTCGAGTAGTCCTGGAAGGCGTTGAAGAGGGCCTGGAAGAAGATGACGATGAGAACGACGATGGCGAGCGCGAGGTTGTACGGCTGGGGAGGGTTGCCGAGCGGCTTCCAGGAGATGAAGAAGATGATGACACCAATCCAGAGGATGGAGCAGAAGCCACCGAAAGTGTAGTTGAAGAGCTTGAGCCAGTACTTGTTCTTCTTCTGCACAAGCACGTTCTTGCCGTTGCGCTCGAGTCGACGCGTAGCAGCCGGACCATCGAGACCGGAGCTGGGCGACACATTGAACCTCTGAGCGAGTGCATCAGGCTCAACGGTGTGGTAGTCGAGCGAGCCGAAGAATTCGGTGTCAGAGAGGTTGGCCTTGTCGCCCTTGGCAGCATCGACAGCCTGCGACTCGTAGACCTGGATGCTCAGGGTGCGGAAGCCGAGGGGGATGTGCGAGCGCGTCGTCTGGGTGGTCTGGGTACGAGGGACCTTGATGCTGACGCGGGGAACCGCTGGGGCGGGGAGGCCCACTTGGCTGATCTCATTGCTTGGCTGGCGATAGACCTGATCCTTCTCGACGTCGTAGTCCGAGACGGACTTGGTGTCGGTGGACGACATTATGGCGCTGGCAAGGTCTGTCGACTATTGAGCAGACGGAGAGATGAGGCCAAGGCCAACCGGAAGGGTCGGAGGATCGAGGAGGATGGAAGGATAGCGGAAAGGACAAAGGACGAGGGAAGATGGACGAGGAGAGCTTTGATCTCTTTTATAGTCTCAGGTCGTCAAGCGTAGGCAGAGTGCAAGGGGGGAAGGGGCGCCTTGTCGCCAAACCGGGAAGGCGTTCGTGGGTACAGGGGGTGACAGCCACCCTCGGATGCAGGTGAGGCAAAAGAGAAGACGTTGCTATGCACAGCGTCGCCGAGGGTTGAGGGGATTTCGCTAGCGGTGGTACCACGTTGGCGAAGCGGTGGGCTGAAGACCGATGCGAGGTAAAAAAACCCCTCCGGATAGCGTGCAGGATACAAGGTGCCTGAGCGAGGGGAACGGCAGAGGGAGGGGAGTCTTTGCCACAAAGATCTGCGATCCGGCTCAGGAACGGTACATGGCACTGAGGCGATGAAACGATGGGCTCAATTGAGACCTTGCGTGGCTCTCGCGAGATGGGCAGCGGAAGAGCGCATCGAGGCAGGTGAACAAACACGTCAGTTGGGCCAGGGCTCCTAGGCGTATGTCTGGCCCAACGGTCCGGCGTCGACGGGAAGCGTTCATTTTGGGTGCAGGGAGGCGCAAGGAGACGATACGCTGGAAACATGTCCGCCGGCAGCGGCGGGCGAGCGTGACGCCGATCATACGGCGACTGGGACAAAAGACGGATCGGTTGCGAGGAGGAGGAGGACGAGCAAACACAGGCAGGGTCTAGGGTTGGAGAAAAGGGGGACGAGGCAAGAGCTAATTCGGCCAGCGTCCAAGGGATGCGGAGGCAGAGGGGTGAGGGTGAGGGTGAGGGCCGAGGGTGTGTGGGTGCTGCATGCGCGAGGTGGGGGGGGGGGGGGGGATGACGGGCATGGCCGAGCCACACGGAACGGAATCCAATTGAGCTGAGCGAATTTGGACGAGGATGCGTGGCGTGGCAGATGCGGAGCCTGACAGCTGACAAACGGCGGCAAGAGGATTCTACCAAGTGCGAGCCCAACGCTGGACCGCGACGAGTGGTACTCGGAGCAAGGTGGCGCGAGCCAATGGACACTGTGGTTCTAAGGGTGCGATTCGACTGGGACCGCCATCTTGCGAGATCTACGACACCGCTGGCAGGAGAGGGTGAAAGTGAGCGTGAGGGATTAGGGTTAGGGGCATGGCAGACACGGAGCAGGAAGACATCATATCAGTGCCAAACGAGCGAGGTGGTGTTTGGCTAGCCGATGCCCCGAGCCCTGAACCCATCCACAGCCACTGCATATCTTGTGTCTCTCTCTATTTCGAGTGCAGCTGTCGAGTGGGCGGCTTGCAGCGTGGAGTGGAGTGGGTCCAGGGCTGAAGATGCGCGTCTCGAGGGTTGAGGGTTGGCAGAAGGGCGATTCCATCTCAGTCCCATCTGAGCCCGTCGTCCCGATGGGAGGTCGTTTTTTTTTTTTTTTTTTTTTTTTTTTTTTTTTTTTCGCGAGACAAGAATGTTACACCTGCGTTCACACGCAAAATTGACCAGCATTTTCTTGGGACGAGATGTAAGCAATATCTACGTAACATAATTTATGAATTTGCTTCGACCCCTCCCGCGTTTTCACATCGCCTCAGCTCGCCCCTCCGCTTCGACCGGGGACCTTTGTTTGCGAGGCGAGGCGAGGCGAGGCGAGGCGAGGCGAGGCGAGGCGGTGCGACCCCGATCTTTGGGAGACTGTCGCAAACGTAAGTTCTGGTCTCGCTACATGGGGTTAGAGCTGCATGGGAGTGAAGCTGAAGCTGACGTGTGCTTGGAACTCCGCAAATCAAGGTTGCTCAGCTGCATTCGTCGGGGTCTGTGCTTCGCGGTGTGTCACAATCCGGGATACCAGGAGCAGCAAGGCTGTGCACAGAGCTGCTTGGCGGTGCGACGACGGGTTCAAGGTTCGGACCGAAGCGTTTGCTTTGGCCAAGCCGATGAGGCCTGCAGACGTGCTTGCCGGGCTTATCAGTCATCCAAAAGGCAAAGCTGAATCAAGATCCAACGAGATGGAAGGGAGTCTGTTAGGCGAGCATCGCACTGAGGTTGCGGATGAAAGCATGTAGGCGGATTTCAGTGAAGCTCGGAGAATGCGTCGGTGATTTCTCCGGTGGCTCTCGCTAAGCTCTGGGAAAGGGCGAGTGTCGCCAAACAGAGGTAGCAACCTGCTAGCAACCTGCTCGGGTAAGCTCCGGACATGAAACTGTCAGGGGGGCGGCTCCGAGAGCGGAAAGGCATCTCAAAGTGAATGCTGTACGGCACCAGGGAGGGAGGGGTGATTTGCAGCCTGCGGCTACAGCGGGTGGGCCGACGGTTGAGGCTGCCACCCCAGCTGCAGGCCATGACACGTTTTCGCTCGGCTCGCCTCGCCTCGCGACGCCTCGCGACGCCTCGCGAGATTGGCTCGCTCCGAGCGCGTCTGGACAGCGAGCAATGGGACAAATTCCAGCGGCCTCGAGAAATGCAGACTTGAGGTTGGCTCGTCGTGGATTGGCGCTGTCACGCTAAGCTCGATCGACGCCGCTGCCTGGTTTGGGGGCTCGCGTGAAGCGAGGCCAGTCAGCTCGGACCAGAGTCTGAGACCCGCGAGCCCTGAGCCTCGTGCAATGCACATGGGCTTGCTAGCGTGGCCGGAGCCAGCTTCTCCGCCGCTAAGCCCTCCTCGTGCGCAGACTCTGAGCCTCGCTTCCGGTCGCGTGCGTTGGCCACCAAATCCGATCGTCACTCTCCCCCCGCATGCCAGCGTGCCAGCCATCTGGGCAGCTGATGAACGCATCCTCTCGATCGCATCACCTTCCCCTCGTCGTCAGCTCGCTCGTTTGCGCGCATCATAGGACGACAGATGAGTTGCCGACACCATCCATCGCGGCTAAGCAAACCAAACCACGTTTCGTCCTGGTTCGTGGCCCAGCGGATGTGCGTGCATTGCGAAGCACATTCAACTGCCGCCAAGGCTGGCAGGGCTGGCACGGTTGAGAGCATGGAGCCAGCGACGTTCTAATTCGGGAGTAGGGGTTGCAGTCTTGCGTGCATGAGGCGGCGCCGTGCAGCACGGAGGGCGCCCAAATCAAATTCGCCTCTCGCCGGGCCCAGGGGCTCAGAGGCAACGATCATGCAACACGGCGGCACGCGCTTGTCTGCTCTTTCTCACGCTCTCCGGCTCTCATGCCGTGCCACGAGGCCGAGCTGGATGTTTTCATTGAGGCGCTTCACCCTCGAGTCGGGAGCCGTCCCTGCCATCACCCCTATCGTTTGCAATCAGCATCACCACGGGCCGGTGCTGAGATCTCTGGGCGTGAGCACCGCCTCGATGCGGATTCGAATTTTCGCACCCACAATCAGTGAATGCGTGGTATCCGCGACACGTGAGGGGCTTCGTGGCCATGCTCCAGACTCTGAAAGAAATAGCTCCGGTGCGGTGAAATTATGCACGCCTCAGCTCTAGCTTCGGAGCGAGGCTCGAGTGGGCGCTGCAATGCACGTCGCGTTTGTGCGCACATGGCAGCACCCTTAGCCGCCGCCCGGCCAACTGCCAGCGATATGCAGCTCGCTCGGTCGACCCTGCGCCAATTGTGAATGTCGCATTGGTGATTCGACTCGCCAGCAGTCGTGTTTGAGCGATTTCCCACGCAGTCTCCGCCCGTGGGACGGCGGGTGCACGCCAGCAGAGACGCGTCTTGCCGACAGTGGCAGTCGATGCATGAAAGCCGACGTGCCAGCCAACACCTCGTCCAGCATCGCCGCACATGTCATCCGAGCCAGCAGTGACGCCGTCGCCGCACGTCTGCCGTACTCCAGCACGAGGTGCTTCTGGGCCGGGCTTCGAGTGCCCGGCGACGCTTAACCCATAGCACGCTCGAGTTGGATCGAGTTGGGTCGGCTCATCCTCGAGCCAACTCGACGTGTCGCTCTGGCTCTGGCTCTGGCTCCGAGACTCGCCCGGCCAACTCGCAATTCCCTCCTTCCCCACTGGATCGGCCTGCTTCCGTTGACACACTCCGCTCCCGTCACAGCCACACAACCAACACCCCTCTCGCTCGCTCGCTCGCTCGCTCGCTGGCCCGTTGCTGCTTCGGAGACCTTCCGAACGGGCGCAGGCCGCTGCGCTCATCATCCACGCCCGTTCGCCCTGCCGTGTCTCGCCCCTCTACTGTCACCCACAGCCCATCCGCGCTCTCTTCAGCTGCTCTGCAGGGCAAGGCATCCAACGCTTCCATCTCGCCCTGTGACGCCGCTCCCAATCCAGAATCACTCGAGGGCGTCTCTCTTCCGCCCCTATCGCACTTCGGCCTTCGTCAAGCTTCCAACTTGCTTCGGCTGGTTCCGTACTGCTGTGCCTTGCCTCGCCTCTTCTCAGACACTCCTCTCGCCAGAGCCTGCGCTGTGTCATCAAATCTTGAGCCCTTTTCCTCAAACCCCCTCGTCACCGCTGTCTTTATATATCCAGCTGTCCTCCCGGTGCGGCGCCATCGCGATCCCCCGAACTCCCTTTTCGTCTTTCCGCACCATCACCCGCCAGCACGACCCACGCCGTCATCCATGATGTCGACGCTACCTAGAATGCTCCTTGCATTCAGCACGCTGCTGCTTGCGACGCTTGCTACACTTGCATCGGCGCAGTCCTCCTCGTCTTCTTCGCTCTTCTCCGACCAGTACTGCAACTCGAACCTCTGCCTCCGCGTCATCTACAGCCCCTCGGAGAAGGTGATGAACATGTCCATGTCCGCAAACGGAGGCGGTGCTCCCATAGGCTGGTACTCTGTCGGCACTGGCAAGCAGATGAAGGGCTCCAACATGATGGTACGTACATTCCCACTTCGACAAATGTCGATCTACCTTGGACAGTGTGAGCGGCCTTCTGATCGCTCTCCGCCTGGCCCCCGTTCCCATGACAACTGAGATCGCTAATCCTGCCTTTTCTGCTTTGCTGCCTACTGACTGCTCCGCCTGCAGATCGGCTGGGTCGACACCAATGGCAAGGTCGTCATGTCTCAGCGAACCGCCTCCGGTCACGATGATCCCACCACCACCATCACCGCTGCAGCTGCCACCATGGACTCGAAGCAGTCCTTCTCCAACAGCTCCGGCACCGTCTGGGCGTGGTCCTTCCCGCTCTCCGGCTCCGGCTCCACTCCCGGTGCATCCACCTCGTTCATCTGGGCCAGCAACAAGAGCAACAACCCCGCCTCGAGCACCAGCGCTCATTTGAAACAGCATTCCGACTATGGCTCCTTCTCCCTGGATCTCACCAAGCCGTACCAGCCCGCGTCCGCATCGTCCTCCTCCTCGGGCTCCACCGGCAGCTCAGCGCCACTCACACCAGCCACGGCTGCAGGATCTCAGACTGGCTCGAGCCGCGTCATGAACATGAGCAACAAGCTCATCATCGCGCACATGATCATGATGATCCTCGCGTGGTTCATCCTCGTCCCAGCCGGCATCCTCATCGGCCGCTACGGCAGGACGTTGTTCACCTGGTTCCCGGTCCACCGTGGCATCCAGATTGCCGCCTTTGTCATTGTCCTGATCGCCTTCGTCCTGATTGTCGTCGAGGTGGGACGCGACGGAGGCGACCACTTTTCGAGCAACCACGCGCGAGCCGGTCTCGCCATTCTCATCATCATGGTCCTGCAGATGGTCCTGGGAGCCGTCGGCCACAAGACGAAGCGCTTCAACGTGTCGAGGATCGTGCACGTGGTCATCGGACTCGGTGTCACTGTCGCTGCCATCTGGAACTCGACCGAGGGTCTCAGCCTGTGGCAGTGGGCGCCTCCCAAGTGGGCGAGCTGGATCCTGTGGATCTGGGCCGCCGTGCTCGCTGTCGCCTATCTGGCGGGCCTGGCGCTCCTGCCTCGCGACCTGCGACAGTGGCGTCAGACGCAGGCGGCCTCGAACGAGAAGCACGAGTATCTGGGCCTCGAGCAGAACACTTCGCCAGGCTACAACACGCCCGGCGAATCGCTGCAGCAGCACTCGCCGGCGCCGGCGCCGGCACACCCTGGCTGGGGTGCTCCGCCATTGCATGCGGGCGCTCATCAGGGCTACGAGAGCTACGCGCAGCCGCCGAACTCGCACGTGCCCAACCGCTTCTGAGCGCAGGCATCGCTTTTCTTTGTCCGCATGCAGCATGTAGATGTGACTTCGACGTCATGTTTGTTGATGATCATGATCTAATCCAGACGACATCCCAGCTCTTGAACGGTGCTTGTGAAGTGGCTGTTGCTGTTGGTGTTTGTGAAGCAACGGTATGAGAGCTGCAGTGCTGGATGCCGGATCTGTCAAGGATCTGGAACGGACGCGCTGCCGATCGGGAGATTAACGCTTCTCCCTCAAATCGGAAGACGGCGGTCTGACGCTGAATTTTGGCGGTTGCCTTGAAGAAGCGCCCTGGAGAAGCGCCTTGGGGAAGCGCGTTCGAGAAGCGGCTGGAAAGCGCTCGAGGCTTGTGGAGGCGGCGCGTGCCTTCGGCGCTTTTCCTCGGCTGCGGCCGTCAAGGCTTTGATGCACGTCCAGCCCCCGCGCCATGTGGTGGTGATTCATCCGCTCGCCAGCTTCATGCATCCCGCTCTGCGCAGCAGTCGGAAGGACCGCTTCTCGGCTCAGACAAATATAACCAACCAGTCTGCAGCGTCTCAGTTACCTTTCCACACCTCACATCCATCACGAACAACCACTCATACCCTATCCGAAGATCCACGTTCCAACTCAATCATACCCAACGCCATCTATTCCACACTCACACACACACGCTCTTTCGCGCTAGCACTGCGCCTCATCGTCTTGACCACCGGCATCCTTCAACCAAACCCGATACTTGACCCACCGCATTACCACCCCACCACAATCGCATCGCAGACATGTCGTTCGAATTCACAGATCGCGCTCAGTCGTCGGTCTCGGCAGCTCTTCAGCTCGCCAAGGATCACTCGCATCCGCAGGTCAGCCCAGCCCACCTCGCCTTAGCGCTGCTGACCGACGACACTTCCAACTCGCAGGGCGTGCAATCCACCAACGAATCTAGCCAGTCGCTCTTCAAGAGCATCTGCACCAAGGCCGGCGTCGACATCAAGATCCTCGAAGACAAGCTGCGCGCCACGCTCCGCAAGATCCCGTCCCAGACCCCGCCTCCAGACGACATCAGCCTCTCGAGCCCGGCGCTCAAGGTGCTCAAGGAAGCCGAGAACCAGAAGAGCACCCAGCGCGATGCGTTCATCGCGCAGGACCACATCCTGCTCGGCCTCGTCCAGGACAACACCATCAAGCAGCTTCTCAAGGAGGCCGGGCTCGCCAACGAACAGCTCATCAAGACCGCCATCACCCAGGCGAGAGGCGGCCGCCACATCGACAGCAAGAGCGCCGAGGCCGGCTACGACGCGCTCGCAAAGTACTGCACCGACCTCACCCAGCTCGCCGCCGAAGGCTCGCTCGACCCCGTCATCGGACGCGACAACGAGATCCGCCGCGCAGTCCGCGTCCTCTCGAGGAGGACCAAGAACAACGCCGTGCTCATCGGCAGCCCCGGTGTCGGCAAGACCGCCATCGTCGAGGGCCTCGCCCAGCGCGTCGTCGATCGCGACGTGCCCCCCAACCTCCTCGGCAAGATCCTCAGCCTCGATGTCGGAGGCCTCATGGCCGGCGCAAAGTACCGTGGCGAGTACGAGGAGCGCGTCAAGTCGGTGCTCTCGGACATTGAAAAGATGACCGCCGACGGTACGCCGTGCATCCTCTTTATCGACGAGATGCATCTGCTCATGGCCGGCCAGGGCAGCTCCGGCGGCGGCATGGATGCGGCCAACCTGCTCAAGCCCATGCTGGCGCGCGGCAAGCTCCGCGTCATTGGCTGCACCACCGCCAACGAGTACCGGCAGTACATTGAGAAGGACGCTGCGCTCGAGCGGCGCTTCCAGTCGATCCTCGTCAACGAGCCGAGCGTCGAGGACTGCATCGCCATCCTGCGCGGCATCCGCGACAAGTACGAGGTGCACCACGGCGTGCGCATCCTCGACGCGGCCATCGTCTCGGCCGCGCAGCTCGCCAAGCGCTACCTCACCGACCGCCGCCTGCCGGACTCGGCGATCGACCTGGTCGACGAGGCGTGCGCCGACGTGCGCGTCTCGCGCGAGACGGTGCCCGAGGAGGTGGACAAGCTCGAGCGCAAGCGGCTCCAGCTCGAGATCGCCGTGCACGCGCTCACGCGCGAGAAGGACGCGCAGTCCAAGCAGTCGCTAGACGAGACGCGCCGCCAGATCCAGGCCATCGACGACGAGCTCGCGCCCATCAAGGCGGCCTACGAGGCGCAGAAGGCTAAAGGTGACGAGATCAACAGCGTCCGCCGCAAGATGGAGGAGGTCCGCGCCAAGATCGCCGAGGCCGAGCGCAGGTACGACCTGGCGACGGCGTCGGACCTCAAGTTCTACGCGCTGCCGGACCTCGAGGCCAAGCTGCAGCAGCTGCAGGCGGCCGAGCGCCGGCGCGAGGAGGAGGGCCGCGACGGCGACACCAACGCCGTGACCGCCGATGCGATCGCCAACATTGTGGGCCGCTGGACGGGCATCCCCGTCTCGCGCATGCTCGAGTCGGAGAAGACCAAGCTGCTGCGGCTCGAGCGCACGCTGGCGCGCGAGGTGATCGGGCAGGACGAGGCGGTCAAGAGCGTAGCGCAGGCGATCCGGCTCTCGCGCTCGGGCTTGGCGGACGCCAACCGACCCATCGCCTCGTTCCTCTTTGCCGGCTCGTCGGGCTCGGGCAAGACGCTGCTCAGCCGCACGCTCGCCAAGTGCATGTTTGACTCGGCCGACGCCATGGTGCGCATCGACTGCAGCGAGTTTAGCGAGAAGCACTCGATCTCGCGCCTCATCGGCGCGCCGCCCGGCTACGTCGGCCACGAGGAGGGCGGCGTGCTGACCGAGGCGGTGCGACGCAAGCCGTTTAGCATCGTGCTGCTCGACGAGATCGAAAAGGCCTCGCGCGAGTTTGTGCAGCTCTTCCTCGGCGTGCTCGACGAAGGCCGGCTGCAGGACAGCCAGGGCAGGCAGGTCTCGTTCCGCAACACCATCATCATCATGACGTCCAACCTCGGCTCGGCCTACATCAACGAGGCGGCCGAGGAGGACGAGATGAGCGCGGCGACGCGCCAGCTCGTCATGGGCTCCATCAAGGCGGCGCTGCCCACCGAGTTTGTCAACCGCATCGACAGCATTGTGGTGTTTAGCAAGCTCTCGCGCCGCAACGTCAAGGCGATTGTCGACGTGCGGCTGGCCGAGGTCGAGGCGAGGATCCGCGCGAATGGCGGCAAGGCTAGGCTGGTGCTCGACGAGGCGGCCAAGGACTTTTTGGTCGCAACCGGCTTCTCGCCGACGATGGGCGCGCGTCCGCTCAACAGGTCCATCCAGCAGGAGCTCCTCTCGCCGCTCTCGATCCTCATCCTCTCGGGCCGCGTCGATGCCAAGGAGGACGAGACGATCCGAGTGCGCTTCGACAGGCATCGCAACGGCCTCGTCGTCGAACCCAACCACGAGGCCGCGAACCTCGACGCCGCAGACGACGAGCCCATGTCGGACGACGACGAGTACGACCATGCGCGCATCGAGGAGGATCCGCTCGACTAGGCGGCGCACCCCACCACCCGGCGCGTCCGTCCGCAAGCTCGGTTTCTTGTTCTGCATTCATCACTGTTTCGCGCTTCGTTCATTCATCGTCATCGCATGTAAGCAACACGCACAAAGTCCAAAACAGCATCATCTTGAATGTCGGTTCGAGGGTGTACAGTGGAGCAAAAGGAAAGGGGAGGGGGGCGGGGGTTTAGATCTTGTGTTGGGGGTTGTCGCGGGCTTTGCCGAGTTGGCCGGACTCGATGAGGGTACCGTTGACCTGTTGCTCTACTTGGGGGATGAGTTTTTCGAGTTGGGACCAGTCGTTGCCGATGAGCGAGACGTCTACGCCGTTGTTCCATTTGGGGTAGGAGCCGACCTTGATGTCGAGCGGTTTGCACTGGTCGGTGAGTTTGACGAGGAAGGGCGAGATGTTGGATTCGGGGAGTTTGGTGTGGATGAGTACGCGGTAGGGACGGGGACGCGAGGGGTCTAGAGGGATGTAGGCCTCCATACCATCCAGGAGGGCTTCAAACAGACGCGGGACTCCTGGAAGGATGCAGAGCTTTCCAGCCATACGCACCACGGGCACCCAGAGCCGTTCGGTGGGGAAGATGACCTCGGCGTTTCGCTTGGGGAAGAGCGCCATGCGTTTGCGCGCCGTGATCATCTCCTCGGTCACATCGTCCGTATTCACCTGTCTCGCCTTGAGGTTCTCCGCCATACGACGAACCACCTCGTCGTCATAGACGAGCTCGCCCGACTCGTCAAACGCCTTGGCCATACTCTGGTAGGTGATATCGTCCGGAGTAGGTCCGATACCACCACTGGAAACCACCCAGTCGAATTGGCTGGTGAGTCGACGCGCAGCTTCGACGATCGTCTGCTCGTCGTCGGGGATCACCTCGATGCGTCGCAGATCGATGCCCAGGTCAAAGCAGAACTTGGCCAGGTAGTTGCTGTTGCTATCCTTGGTCTTGCCGTTCAACACCTCGTCGCCGATGATCAGGCACGCCGCCGTCGAGACGTACTTGCCCGGTCCCAGCGGATTCTGCGTGCCAAAGTCCGGCACCGCCGTCTTTTCAAACGTAGGCAGCTCCGGCGCAGACGCCGGCGTGGTGCTCGACATGCTTCGCTGGACAAACGCGCCGCGGCCGAGCGACGAGGTGCGGAAGGCGGTGGCGGTCGTGAGGCGGGTTGTGCGAGAGAGCGGCAGAGACGTACGGACGAGCAAGCGTGGTACGCCCAACATCAAGCACCGTGTCAAAGTGAAAGCAAGCGACTGAGAAGGTCGATGGTGCACAGAGGCAAGGACTGGTCAGGCCGGACCTCGTCCGCGTCAGCTCAGCGGGGATGCTCGTATTGACCTCCTCGTTTCACTGATTGCGGCGTCGATGCAGTTTCGCGTAAGACTCGACGATTCCTCCACATCCGTGCAAATCCATCCTCACGATGTTAGACCTCACTTTCCATCCTCACGGCGGCCCCAATTTTCTTTCCCTTTTCTTTTTTCCTTTTTCTTCCAAAAGGTTGGGCATTTCTCTGCGTTTGGCTAGTTTGGAGTGCTCCTACTTGCCACAGGCGGCGGTCCAAGCCTCGTCGCCGACCTGGACCTGGTTGGCCTTCTTGACGGGCGCGCTGTTGAGGAAGTCGTCGAGCAGGCACGCGCCCGTTCGGTCCACCTTGCAGATCGGGCTGAGGTCGAGCGGAGCCTTGTTGAGCCTCAGCTGGATGCGGCTCTTGGCCTTGCCGCAGCTGAGCTTCCTCCACTCCATCTGCGCGCCAAAGGGCACCTGCAAGCTCGTCCTCCAGTTCCTTGCTGGGCTCACCGGGCCGGTGGTCGGGTAGGACTTGTCGGCGACGAGGCCGAGCGTGGTGAGGATGAGGTCGATGGTGGTGTCGTGGGCAAAGTCGAACCAGAGCGTCTTGGGCGCTCCGTTGGGTTCGGTGTAGCGTTCCGGATGCGTGAGGCGCTCGGTGAGGTTCGAGACAAAGAGCGAGCCCATGATCTGTCCCGAGCGATTGGGCAGTCCGTAGCCGAACGCGCCGCGCATGAGCAGGTCGAGCTCGTACTCAAACTGCTCGATCTGCTCGCGCGAAAAGACGCCGCACCACCGACTCGCCTCGAGCTTGCCCGTCGCGGCCAGGTCGTAGGCGCACGCCCACAGCATCCCGTGCACATTGTCCGCCGTCAGGTTCATCCACGGCCACACGCTCTTGAGCTCGCGGTTGAACTGCGCCGCGATCGGAGGCAGGTAGACCTTGCCCCACTCGCTGACGGGCGCACCCCCCGAGGCGTAGGTCCAGTTCTTGCACGTCTCCATGGGCGTGATGTAGCTCTTGACACCCAACGACTCGGAGATCACCTCGAGCTTGGCCGTCGTGTTGGCCGTCTTGCCGAGGTAGCCGGCTGCGAACCACTGCGCGCTCTCGACGACGCGATCCTGCTCGCCGGCCAGGAACTGCGTCGTGTTGAGCGCGGGATAGTCGAGTCGCATCTGCACGCCGTGCTCAAAGAGCTCGCGTCGTCCGACCGCCGTCAGATCATCCTGCTTGAGCCCATCCGCGTTCCAACCCTGGTTGGCCAGGAAGGCGAAGCGCGCAGGAGGTCGACGCAGCGGCTGGTGCAGCTCCGAGGTGTGGTTGTTGAGGTAGTACGAGAGGTTGCGGATCGTCCCGATCTCCTGCGAGATCGGTCCGCGCGAGCCGTGTCGGTGGACGAGCGAGACCGACTCGACCTCGCACCCCGCCGGTACGCCCTGCGAGAGCCCGTGCGAAACCGGCGCATCAAAGTACGGAGAGAGGTTGCCCAGATGCTCCTCGAGCTTCCACCTCGCCCCGTCGGCCGAGCGCGGCGCGACCACCGAAGCACCTGCCGTGGCTGCGAGCACCACGAGCAGCGAGGCACTCTTGAACATGCCGCCGACCATCGTAGATCCCACTTGACCGAGAGGAGAGAAAGATGTGTTGTAGTATGAGGACGCAATGCAGCGACGAGGGTGGGGAAGGGAGATCTATATATGCCTCGGGCAGCTCTTCGTTGAGCCCTAGTCGAGAAGAATGGGCGTCCGGTGCTTATCTGGACGCTCGGCTGGGCGGGCAGAGCCTTGGCGGCTGTTCGGAAAGCCACGCTCGAGGCTCAGCTGACCCTGGTGCGATGCTGTCGAGTGGCCACTTCGGACTAGCCTGCGCCGAGGGTTGGGTTTGCATCTGCACGGTGGCGCCGAGGCGAGGTGCAGGCGGCTAAGCGAGCGCGGTGCGAGCGAGAGCGCTTTCGCCACCCAACGAGGCCGTATTCGACAGCCGTCGGACCGTCGGGCGGCGCCCATCCGCCTTTCAAACCCCGCGAACGGCGTCGCTTGCACCCGTCGATCTCACATCCACCACGCGCATTTTCTCGGCCTTGTCCGAGCAGCGTTGGGCGAATCTGTCTCAACTGCGGGGAAGCCTCGAGTGCATGCCAGCGCGTGCCAGCGTGCCAGCGTGCCTGGGTGCCTGGGTGCCTGCGTCGAGGCCAAAGAGAGCAACACTTTGAGACCAACACCTACGTTTGCTCAAAACCTTATTTGCCTCTCACCTTGTCACCACGCGTTCCACACTCACACGTTCTCCCGACGACAGTCCAGCACTGTGATACTCAATGGAGCGCGACTTTACCGTTCTGTTCCGCGTGCGGCCTTCGCTCACCTCGACGCCGGCCTCTTCGCCGCCTCTGATCGAGCTGGCGCCGTCCGGAGCCGATGGGGTGATCGTCAACGAGCCACGCAGCAAGTTGCACCACGCCGCCTCGGGTGCGGGCGACGACGTCGAGTATACTCCGCACGCGTTTGCGGCCGACGGGTGCTTTCTGCCCTCGTCGACGAGCGAGGAGCTCTTTGGCGCGCACGTGGCGCCGCTCCTGCCGTTTGTGCTCAACGGTGGCTTCGCCACGGTGCTCGCCTACGGCCAGACGGGGAGCGGCAAGACGCATACGCTCTCGCAGTGCTCGCGCTTGGCGATCGGGCGGCTGTACGAGGCGAATGCAGGCGCGTGTCGCTTGGCCGTCTCGGCGATCGAGGTGTACGGCAAGGCGCAGATCAACGACCTCTTTGACGCGACCAACACGCGCGTCCTCGTCGCCGAAACCGTCCAGGCCAACAGCACCTTTGCCCGCGCCACGGTCCACGATGACGTGGCCACGTCAGAACACATGCTGGCACATGTAGAGGCGGCCTGGGCTCAGCGCGTGACGCGCGGGACCGAGAAGAATCCGCAAAGCTCCAGATCGCATGCGCTCATCCGCATCACCTGCCAACCCAAAGCCGACCCCAATGCGACTCCTGGTGTGTTGCAGCTGGTGGATCTCGCCGGCTCGGAACGTGCAGCCGACCACTCCGCGGCAAAGGAGGTGGGAGAGGCGCACAAGACCAGGATGGCCGAAACCGTGGCGATCAACACCTCGCTCATGACGCTCAAGCAGTGCATCCGCGCGCGCACCACGCCCACCCCCAGCGTCGATTCCCGAGGCGCTCCGCCTCACATTCCGTTTCGAAGCTCCAAGCTCACGCTAGCGCTCAAGGAGGCCTTTGACCTGTACGCGCGCCAGCCGACGCATACGCTCTTTATCGCCACCGCCAGCCCAGAGCCACACGACCTCGCAGCAACGCTCAACACGCTCCGCTACGCATCCGCCCTCGTCGCCTCGCCGCACACCCGCATCCACCTCCAACCCGACCCGCAGGGTCGCAACGTCTTCTTCTGGTCCCCCGCTCGCGTGGCCGAATGGATGCTCAAGTACGGCGCTCCCCTCGTCACCCCCGCCAGCGTAGACGCGCTCGTCCAGGGTCAGGACGGCGCGGCCATGGCCAGGGTTCCCGAGCAACACTTCTACGCCCGCTTTGCCGCTCTCACAGCTGGCGAGACGCTCGAGGCCAAGCAGGCGGCCACGGCAAAGGAGCTGTATCTCAAGTGGTGGAAGCTCGTCATCGCCTCGCGCACCCTGTCCCAAAAGGCGCTCGCCGACGAGTGGAGGAAGCGTCACCAGCACAAGCTCAAGCTCGAGAGCCAAGCCGAGGGTAGAGACGCAGAGGTGCAGAGGCTCCTCAGACTCGACAGTGTCGCAAACGCACCCTCGCTGCCCGACCTCACCGCGTAGAAAATGCATGCAATCAAATTCAACCGTTCAACCATCCCCACATCCGCTCTCGACCAACTGCCGGGAGAGTGCTAGGAGTGACGAGTGGCATGGCACCCACGCTGTGCTTGTACATTCGGCGCGGCGTGCAAGCTAGGACGTGTCGCCCTTGGGCCAGGGGACGACGTTGGCCTGCGCGCCCTTGATGTGGAGCGTGGTCTTTGCGAGGAGGTGGGTGTCGGTATCGAGTTCGAGCTCGTACTTGCCAGGGTGGAGGACGAGGTTGCCGTACTCGTCGGCTCTTGCGAGGGCGGCCTGTGTGATCTGGACCTTGACCTTTCGCGTCTCTCCCGGGGCGAGCTGCTTGAGCTTTGCGTAGCCGACGAGGCTCTTGCTCGGATGCGGTGCGGGTCCGTTTGTGTGTCGCGCAAAGAGCAGCGCGGCGTAGTCCGAGCTCGTGCTGCCCGTGTTGCTCACGCTCGTCTCGACCTCTGCCACCACCTCGAACTCGGCGTAGCCCTCGCTGGTCGTCGGGATGGTGTACATCTCGGGCTGGCAGATCGAGGCGTTGAACGTCGTGTAGTGCAGTCCGTGACCAAAGGGATACGTAGGTGTACCGGTATACCACTTGTACGTACGCCCCGCATAGCTCCCATTCGGACGCAGCGCCATGGTCGTCTCTGCCAAGCCGTCAATGTAGTCGGCCGGATACTGCGTCACAGGCAACCGACCCGCGGGAGCTACATTTCCGGCCACCATGTCCATCACTGCCAACGTACCGCTCTGACCCGGATATCCGGCCCACACAAGCGCACCCACGCCGTCGTTGCGCTTGAGCTCGGCACCGTCAATCTGCCCACCACCGAACTGCACCACCACCACCTTGCTCTTGGCCGCAAGCTCGCCGATCAGCTGCAGCTGGTTGGCGGGCCAGGCGATGTCGGCACGATCGCGCTCCTCGCTCTCGATCGTCGGATCGATGCCTCCGGCAAAGATGACCACCGCCGCATCCTCGGCCATCGCAAGCGCCCTCGACGCTTCGTCTCCGTCGTACGGCCCCGAGATGGTCGTGCCGTTGGTCCAGACGACCTTGGACTGAGAAAAGACGCGCTTCGCGGCTTCGACCATCGTGATGGTGAACGGACCCGGTCCAGCATAGTTGCCGCGCAGAGCAAACGTCGCGTTGGCATACGGACCGATGACCGCCACCGTCTTGCCCACGAGCGAGGCCGTATCGAGCGGCAGCGCGTGATCGTGGTTCTTGAGCAGCGTCAGAGAGGCTGCGGCCGAGGAGTACGCGAGGTCCTGTGCGGCCTTGGTGTTGACGTCGCTCCAGCCGAGTTGACGGAGCGGCTGGTTGGCGGGTGGATCAAAGAGGCCGAGCCTCACCTGGCTCGCGTACATGCGCGTGACCGCCCGACGGATCGTCTCGACCGTCGTCAGGTTTCGAGCCAGCGCTTCGGCGAGGTTGTCCGAATACGTGGCGCCGCAGTTGAGATCGGTGCCTGCGTTGATCGAGTCGGCGGCTGCCTGGACGTAGTCGTCGGCGTAGTGGTGACCGTCGTAGACGTTGGCGATCGCATCGCAGTCCGAGGTCACGTATCCATGCTTCTCATCCAGCCCCCAGCTTCCCCTCGCGAGTGTCTCGAGGTAGTACTTGGACGCCGAGGGCGGAACGCCGTTGACGGCGTTGTACGAGGTCATGAGCGTGGTCGCGCCACCGTCGCGCACGCACGCGCGGAACTGAGGCAGATAGAAATCGGCCAGATCCTGCTTGCTGACGATCGCATCAAACTGATACCTCTCGACGCCCTCCCACTTTTCGAGGTCGTAGGCCAGGAAGTGCTTGCACGAAGCGGCCAACCTCAACGCCTCGTCCTGCTTGTCACCCTGAAGACCACGCACCATCCTGAGCGCATACCTGCTCATGTGCAGCGGATCCTCTCCCGGCGTCTCCTGGCCTCGGCCCCAGCGCGGATCGCGGAAGCAGTTGATGTTGAGCGGGCTGTACATGTTGAGGCCCGCCTTGCCGGCGTTGTTGTAGGCGCGCGTCTCGTTGACGATGAGCGTCGCCACGCGCTCGTAGAGCGCATCGTCAAACGTCGCACCCAGGTTGATGATCTGCGGCAGATTCGTCGCCGAACCAAACTCGGCCGACGTGTCGCCGACAAAGTTGACGCCGGGACTGTCAGAGACGCCGTGCAGCGCCTCGGTCCACCACTGGTACGCGGGCACGCCGAGCCTCGCCACGCCCGACGCAGTGTTGATCGTGTTGTTGATCAGCTCGGCCGTGGTGAACTCGTCGACGAGCGAGCTGGCGCGCGTCCAGTAGTCGAGCGAGGTATCGCAGATCGCGTTCGAAGAGAGCGCCGTGCCTGGACTGCAGTCCGGGAAGGAAAAGTTGACATGCTGCAGCGCCAGTGGCGACAGCGTGATGGCGCGCTTCAGCCACATGTTTGCGCTTACTTCAAACTGAGCTTCTTGATGAGGTCGAGGCTTGGAAGAGGCGGGCAAGACACGGCGATGGGAGGGCCATATTTATGCGGCGGAACCGCGTCCATGTTTACGCCCACACAAGCGTCGTTCCGGGGTCTTGGAGGAGCGACCGGCGACTGCACGCTGTACCGTATGGTCGCAACGACGACGATGCATGGCATGGGGTCCGCCGCAGACGTTGGGCTCCTTCACCGGCGCTTGCTCGGTGCCAAGCTCCGCCTACCGCACCGGTGACGTCGGCGTGGGGTACAAAGTTGTGGGGCACCGCGCCGGAACGGATGGGGGGAATCAAGCTGTCCAGCCATCTCGCCGCCACCGCCGCTGTCGTGGGGAGCTGGTCACCGGTGTGCACGAGGGCATGAGGGCATGAGGGTGGGCGCAGATCGGCCGGAGGGGCGGATGACAGCCGAAGAACGCCGGTGTGTATACCCGACTCGACCGACTTGAAGGTGTCGGATGGCGCGCGGGGGCGAGGCGGCGAGCGGGGCACACTGGAAGCGAGGCCAGCCTCGATGGTGGCGAGTCGTCGGCGACCTCTCTCCGCCTTTGCCCGTGGGCATTCGTCTGCTTCGGCCAGCCTTGCCCCGTGCGCAGCTGATTCTGTGCATCGAAAGCTCGGAGAGTCCAAGTCGCCGGTGGTGGATGCGGGGATGGGATGGAGTGGGGGGGGGGCAAGGCATGATGGGGTTCGGCTGGAGCATCGGCTAGAGGGATGGGCTTGGATGGAAGGCCCAGCATGCATGCTGAGGCATGCAGTCCGTCTTCGCTGCCTCGGCAATCCTCGCCTGTCGGACCTGTCGCACAGCGCGCCAAACTTTATCCCAAAAGTGTAAGATCGGCCTGTACAACATCTGGATCGCGGCCGAGCGAAACCTCCGAGCCGTGCAGCCGGAATTGGAGCGCGTTACCGATCTCAATCGGGGAAGCGATACGCGCTCGAGGGCGCGCTCAGGCGCCGATGCATTCCCATTCCGGTTCGGCTTGAAAGACGGAGGCGCCGACACTTTCAACTTTGGATTGAGCTTTGGCCCTTTTGGATGCGTCGGCCAGGCGAGATCTCGAAACTCGTTTTCCACTTCATCCTCGCATCCCGGTTTGACCAACCTACGACCACGACCTCTCCTTGTCCGACAACCGTGCATGTCTAGAGCGCGCGGTGCAACTTGGCGTCGCAGTGTCTGTGCTCCGTGCACGCTCCTTGGCTCGATCGTCGGCACGCTCATCGCCCTCACCATGGCCGTTCTCTCCAAATCGTTTGGTACGCTCACGGCGGGCGCGCTCATGCTGCTCGCCCTCGTCTCGCCGCGCTCCCAGCGTCTGAGGTTCTACCTCAACTCGCTCATCTACATCGCCGGTCTCGGCATCTGCTCCTTCTGGGGCATCGTCGTCTCCATCGTCCTCTCCCTCGTCCCAGGTCAACGTCTCAACATCAACCGCGTCGTAGCAAGGTCGTTCTGGAGACTCGTATCGCCCCTCGTAGGCGTCCGGTTCATCGTAGAGGGCGAGCAACACTTTGACCACGCTCGTCCTGCTGTGCTCGTCGGCAACCATCAGACGGCGATGGACATCCTCTATCTCGGTCGGATCTTCCCCGGTCATGCAGCCATCATGGCCAAGAAGGAGCTCCAATTCGCACCGCTGCTGGGCCAGTTTATGACGCTCTCCGGAGCGGTGTTTATCAACAGGAAGAACCTCAAGGACAGCATCAAGGCTTTCCAGCAGGTGGGCAATACGATGAACAAGAAGAAGCTCAGCCTTTGGATCTTCCCCGAAGGCACTCGGTCCGGTCTCGCCACGCCCGACCTGCTGCCGTTCAAGAAGGGTGCTTTCCATCTGGCCATCCAGGCAGGCGTTCCTGTGGTGCCCGTGGTTTGCGAAAACTACAACCGTCTCTTTGACTCAAAGTCGCGCTTCGAATCCGGCACGGTTCGAATCAAAGTCCTCCCGCCCGTCCCCACCGCCCATCTGACCGCAGAGGATGCAGGCAAACTCACCGAAACCGTGCGAGAACAGATGCTCACCGCCCTCCGCGAAATGGACCACCAACGCCAACTCCAAGACCTCAACCCCAACCCCGACGACGACTACGACCGTCACCACCACGGCATCGTCGGCTTCTTCGCCAGGTTCATCGGCTCCACCTCCTCGTTCAACAAACTCAACGCCAAAGTCGACAGCAACGAACAAAGCCTCCGCCAAAAGGGCGACGGCTCACTCCCAGACGACTACAACCTCGTCTCCGAAGCCGACAAGTCAAAGTAACAGCTTCGCCCAAAGAGTCTCCCTCGAGATCCACCTTCAACTCTTCCCTCTCCTCGTCTCACACCCCTTGCCCTGTACAAAGTCCCCATCTCGTGCCCCGTCGACACACTCGCTCCCCTCGTGCTGCCACTGCAACGTCACACGCCCCGACATTGTAAGAGAGTGTGTGTGTGCTCGTGTGTGTGTGTGCCCGTGTGTGTGCTCTTACGCTGCGCCGTGTGCGGGGCGGAGCGGCGAGACGAGGCTCTTTACAAAGGCGCGCAGCGTCTTGCCCGCATGCGCGCCCCACATGCCGAGCGAGACCTCGTCGCAGCAGCGCTCAAAGTCGTGCGTGGCAGCGACGAGGTGCCAGTGCTGGTAGACGTACGTCTTGATGCGCGCGTGCAGCTCCGCATACATGCTCGTCGCCAGCAGCATCGGAAACGCCGTCGCCGGCGTCAGCGTCGCCACCAGATGCACCGCCGCCAGCCGCGACAGCGACTCGAGCGAGTACCGGTGCGCCAGCCGGAAGATCGCCAGCGCAGACGCAGCGCCGGGCTCCGCGCACGGATGCGCGTGCCGGTCCCACCGACCCGCCCTCCGCTCCCCCTCTGCGCCCATCCCGCTCGTCGCAGCGCCTCCCGCGGCAGAAGTTCCCCCGGACGGAGATGCGGGCGTCGAAAAGGTGCCAGCCGACTTGCCCGCGCCCGCGCGGCTCGCCAGACCGCTGGCGCTGTGCCGTTCCCGCAGCGAGCCAGACGTCGTCGCACTGCTGCCAGCCGATGCCGCCGAGCGTAGCCCGGCGTCGTGCATCACAAACGAGCCCGAGACGTCGCGCCGGTGGTCCGCGCGCGCGCCGAACCGAGGCGGCGCTCCCCTCATCTCGGCCTCGTCCACCTCACACCCGTCCAAGCCCTTGAGCTGCGTCACCGGCGTCCAATCCACCAGCATGCCGTCGGCCCCGCTCGCCTCGCTGCTACCCTCGCGGTCCTCTGCGGCCCAGTAGCCCAACTCGGCACCTTTGGCCCAGTCTTCGTCCAGCACCGCACTGCGCACGTCCTCCTTGTCGGCAAACTCAATGTCCTCGGTGTAGAGGTAGCGCAGGAACCAGTAGGCAGTCACGAAATCGGCGTCGGGAATGCGCAGCGTGCGCACCTTGCGCCCCGATCCGTAGGTATCGTCTTCGTCCGCGTAGCCGCCGTAGTTGTGGCTGATGCCCTCGCTGAAGTCCGAGGCGAGCATGGTGTGAAAGTAGTCGCTGCGGCTCTTGAGCACGCTCGCATGCGCCCACAGCACGCGGTCGCGCACAAAGATGCGCTCGTCGCTGTCCTCGGCCTCGTCGTCCGCGTCCGCCTGGGAGCCGTCGCCGGACGTCGCAGGCCATGCCGAGCCAATCGGATAGGGCACCACCTGGCCTACATTCGATGCAGCGTCCTTGTCGGCGTCGCGACCATCATCCGACAGAGCGCCGCCGGGGCTTGGTTCGGACAGCAAGGCGCCCCGCTCACGAACCAAGATGCGGACGTCGCCCGTGTTGGCATCGTCCAAGAGACCGTGGAGCGAGCTGAGCACGGCGCGTGGTACGAGGTGGTGACCCTCGATCTCGACGGGGAGGCGAGCGACGGCATGCTCACCGAGCTGGACCGATGGACCGCGCAAGTGGCCAGGTCCGAGGCCCAGCTGGATGGTCAGTGCGATGGAGTCCTGTCGAGCCACTTGAACGTCTTGGAGCATCTCGGAGACGCTGGGTAGGTCGTGGCAGGTGAAAAGGTCGGCTTCCTTCTGGAAGGTGTAGTCGTAGAAGCGACGCCACATCCAGCCGCCGTTCTCGGCGCCACGCCTGCCGACCGCGGCCTGCACTGGCCGGAGCGCAACCATGATGCACGCTGGGATCTCGACGTTGGCGTGGGTATAGTCGAGCACGAGGGCGGTCAGGTATACCGAAAGGATGGTGATACTATTGCGCGGCTGCTTAGCTTCCGGCCTAGTGCTAGCATCCGAAGCGGGTTCTTGATCGATGCTGCCGGCAGAAGCAGACATGTCGTTGTCAACGGGGCCGGCTCGAGGCTCAGGCTCGGTCTCGGTGTCCGAGGTGCACAAGCGGCGTGTGGTGCGAACCATCTCGATCTTCCACTTTCCGTCGCCGAAGACAGGTTGACTGGTCCAGACGTCGCTCTTGCCGGCGCCTGCACTGACGGAGCGACCGCCCTCGGAGGGTGGAGGAGAGAGTTCGACCTCTTCGCGGAGGAGATGAAGGTCGCGGATGGTCCAGGTGAAGGAGATGGTTGTGGTCTCCTCGAACGTGGGCGGAGCCGACGGAAGGGGAGCTCCAAGAAGGCTTGAGTCTGTGCTGGCCGACGTCACGGCGAACTGTGCTGCAGGGCTCTGGTGAGGCGGCGGACTCCGATGAGAGGTGATGGAGGCGGCCGACGCCGCAGAGACCGCGTTCCACGGGTCGCGAGGGGGGCCGGAAGCGTACCAGTTGAGGGGACTGTTGAGCATGGGATCGCGAGAGCCCATACCTGTGGACTGGTTTGGCCTTGCAGGACGAATCCACGCTGGTTGGTTGCGGCCGTGCAAAGGACGCGGGCCGTTGGCACTTGCGGGACTTCCAGCGCGTGCGGAGGCGTAGCCGTCATGAGAGTAGAAGCCAAACATGGAAGGCACAGCATTGGTTCCATCCGTGGAGGCCATCGTTGATGCAGGCGAGGTCAAGTTGTGCTGACGGATGCGACGGCCTGCGGTGTGGGCATCGCGTGCGGACTGAAAGGAGGGAGCGCCCTGTGCAAGGCTTGAGGACGCTCTGCGGGGCGACATGGAGTGAGGAGGGTTGGCCGGTGCTTGCGCTCGGAGAGTGGGAGTTGCGGAGCCCGAGCTCGCTGCCGAACTCGAAGAGCTAGGAGTCGCAGCGCCAGCTGACACGACTGCTGTGCTGCGGGGCAGCATGGAAGCAGGGGTGGAGGAGGTCGGGATGGAGGATGTAGTCTGTTGAGTCGAAGGTGCGGGCTGAGGGAGCTGCTGAGACGAGGTGGAAGCCGGCCGGGGCGAGACGGTGCCGGGAGGAGGTGTCGCTGCGGGCGTAGAGGAGGCCGCCGATATCGAAGCTGGTGCAGCTGGCGTAGTGGATGTCGAGGCGGCTGATCGATCGCTCGTGATGGTGGTGGAGGAAGGCGGCTCAGCCGATGCCTCAGCACGGGCGGTCTCCCCGAGCGGTGTCGCACTCGCCGATGCGGATGGCTGATCCGAATTCGATGCCATTGCTCGATGTTGGCTCTCACTGACAGTGACAGAGATAGGCGCAACGGTAAGGATGGCAACGTCGCAGATCCGTTGAGTTGAGCTTGGTGTGACTGCGGGATGAAGGCACGAAGGAAAGGCAGCTGCGGGTGGAAGCGGCTCGCTCTGTCGCACTGCGCCGCATCAGCTCGTCTGAATGCATTCCAGCGCTTCGGATGCTGTCCGAACGCGCATCGCTGTGACTGTGATAGGATGGCCTCAGGGGCTGCGCGGATGGATTGCGACTGCAGCGATGCAGCTACTGTACAGCGCGGCTGCATGTGCGGCTGCACGCTGGACCCTGCCCGCATGGACCCTGCTGCTGCAAGGTGTGATCTCATGGAGCGCAAAATGTGATTTGTACGAAATGTGAATTTGGCGAGTGAGCCTCCACATTGCCACCAGCAACCTAACAGGCCTGGACTGTCGATGTCACACTAGGAGGTGTAACAAAATTGAGCCCGGTGCGGGATCTGGGAGCCTCGCCCGGCAGCACCGGCTCAGAATGGCCGCGAGCAGGCGCGCAGAGTGACACAGCAGGTGCGGGGACGTTCCAACCTCGCTCGCTTATCCAACAGAGCTCACGGCTACGATCAGGATCCGCGGCTCACTTCATCTTGCCGAGACTCGAGTACAGTGCTGTAGCTGCTGTTCAGTACGGTTGCGACGCCGCTCGTGTGGGGCCGTTCCGCCGCTAGACCAGCGGGCCAGCACGGGCCCAGACGCTTTTTTTTACTCGCGCTCCGCTTCGACATCAGCCGTCGGGCGCCCGCCGAAGATGGCAAGCTCCGTGTCGTGCTGCCGTGTTTGGGCCGAGCCAGAGATGCACCGATGAGAAGGGCGACGAGCGTTTTCTGGGAAAGAAGCGCGCTGGCTGCATGTCGAGAGCGTGTCTGTGCCTGCCTTATTGGAAAGGGACCGAGAGCATCTTGATGTGGCTGCGGGGAAAAGAGAAGAAACATCCGAAGCTCATCACGAGTTGCATCGCAGACGGAATGAGCTCTGCTCGAGCTGTGAAAATGCGGATGCTCTCAAGTGGCGTGGGCGAGACGCTCTGCGACGATCCTCTTGCAATTATCAGTCGAGCAAGCGCGCTGACCGGCCGCTGTCAAAATGCACTCTGCGCGAGCCAATCTCGGCGGTTACCACTCAACCTCCGGCGCGTCGTCACGCTTTGCGCCTCTGACAGCCACGCTTGGTTTCGGCAGCGCTTCCGACCCACCAGCGCCGCCACTGCCCAGTCACTCTGCCCAGATGGCCCGTCGTCGCCGTGGCTCTTGTCTCGGCTCTTCCGAGCGCTTGAAATGACGACCGCCGGGCAGGCGAGGGGCAAGGGAGAAGGGTGGGTCCGGCTACTGTCCAGTCCATGCATGCATGGCTCCACCGCTCCGCCTAGTGCATGAGAGCCGCGCCTGAAACCACCGCGACTGGCGCCTGACAATTGCCCTTGACCGACTCAGCCCCCATCTCTTTGCTCCCTCCTCCGTCTCGAACCCCGCATTTGATCAACAACGCTCTCCAGGCAGCTTTCGGATCCACCACCATATCCCCCAACCATCCTACCACTCACCCAACACCTCCGACTGACATCACCATCATCGTCCGCGACAGCCGTCTTCACCCAAAGTCACTCATCACCGTCTGCTGCGCCAAGCCCCCGCCTGACCGTTCTCAATCATGGCTGCTGCCGCCACCGCCGCCACTGAGGCCGGCCTTCAGTACACGCCCATCGATGAGATCCCCAAGATCGTCTCGGACATGCGCGCCGCCTTCTTGACCGGCAAGACCCGCTCCATCGAGTACCGCAAGAACCAGCTCAAGCAGCTCGCCTACATGTTCAAGGACCACCAGGAGGACTTCATCGAGTCGCTCAAGAAGGACCTCGGCCGCTCCCGCTTCGAGAGCATCTTTGCCGAGCTCATGGGCACCACCAACGAGATTGTCGAGACCGTCAACAAGCTCGACAAGTGGGCCAAGCCCGCCAAGCCCTGGGCCGGCCTCGCCTGGGCCGCCCACGGCGCCGCCGTTCGCTCCGAGCCCAAGGGCACCGTCCTCGTCCTCGGCGCCTGGAACTACCCCATCACCGTCCAGGTCGGCCCCGTGATCGGCGCCATCGCCGCCGGCAACACGGTCATCCTCAAGCCCTCCGAGGTCGCCAGCCACACGGCCAAGCTGCTCGCCTCGCTCTGGAACAAGTACCTCGACCCCGAGTGCTACCGCATCGTCAACGGCGGCATCCCCGAGACCACCGCCGTGCTCGACGAGCGCTTCGAGCACATCTTCTACACGGGCAACGGCACCGTCGGCCGCATCATTGCCGAGAAGGCGGCCAAGTGGCTCTGCCCCGTCACGCTCGAGCTCGGCGGCAAGTCGCCCGTCTACGTCGACAAGAGCGCCGACCTCGCCATCGCCGCCCACCGCATCCTCTGGGGCAAGTCGTTCAACTGCGGCCAGACGTGCATCGCGCCCGACTACGTGCTCATCGCGCACGAGCTCCAGGACCGCTTCGTCGAGGAGCTCAAGAAGGCCTACGCGCGCTTCTACCCGGAGCTCAAGGGCGGCGTGAGCGGCTCGGAGAGCTACGCGCGCATCATCAACACGGGCCACTGGAAGCGCCTCAACGCCATGCTCTCCGGCACCAAAGGCAAGGTGGTGCTCGGCGGCGAGGGCGACGAGCACTCCAAGTTCCTCCCGCCCACGGTGATCGCCGACGTCCAGGTCGACGATCCGGTCATGGCGGGCGAGATCTTTGGCCCGCTGCTCCCCGTCGTGCCCGTGCGCGACGTCGAGGCGGCGGTGCAGTTTATCAACTCGCGCGACCAGCCGCTGGCGCTCTACCTGTTTGCCGGCGACAAGAAGGTCAAGGAGTTCTTCTTTGACAACACGCGCTCCGGCGCGTGCGTGCAGGGCGACACGCTGCTCCACTTTGCCGTCGACGCGCTGCCGTTTGGCGGCACCGGCCCCTCGGGCTACGGCAACTACCACGGCAAGGCGTCGTTCGACCAGTTCAGCCACCAGCGCGCCAGCCTCGACGCCCCCTCCACCGGCATCCTCGGCAAGATCATCGAGGTCGTCATGTCGTCGCGCTACCCGCCGTACACCGAGGCCAACCTCAAGAAGATGCGTGCGCTCGCCGCCTACTCGGTCTCGTTCTCGCGTCCGTCCAACCCGCACCAGAGCAAGACGTACTCCTCGGTAAGTAGATGTGCCCATCTGTGAACGCCGTTCGTCCCTCGCTTCCCTGTGCTCGACTTGCTCTCCCTTGGATGCCGCTCCGCCCTTCCTCCAGTCCGAACTCGCATGGAGGACAGCAAACTGAGCAGCGGATTCGCAATGTCTTTTCTCTCCCTCCCCTTTTCCCCACTTGGCCGTTGTCTCTGCCCTGTACGGACGGACACGGTGGATGGATGCTCGTCTCTTTTTGCATGATGATGGTGGCTCTGGACTCTCTGATGGACGGCCTGCGTCACGTGACGTGCGACCAACCGGACTGACACACTCCGCCCCTCTCTGCTTTCTCTCTCTCTGCCTCCATCCCCCTTTTTGCATCTCCGCGACCATTGTTCTCGGCGGGCGCCATGGTCGGGTTACCACCCTTGGCGGTTTCCTTTTTTTCACGCGCCGAAAATCGTGGCGGTGGTGCGCGCGCGTGCTCTAACACGTACGTCTGGACTCGATCGGGGGGCACCGTGCGTGCCAAGAGGCCGGCCAAGGCGTGATGGGGCGTAGGCTGGCGCTGCTCGTGCTGCTCGTCTCGCTCGTGCTCGGCGCGCGCTCGCGCGGCCTGATCGGCTGGATCTGAGCGGCGTCGAGGCCCCGCGTCTTCCGGGCTGCATGGGCCAAAAGACAGAAAGCAGCCCGAGTCTGTCGAGCCTTTTTTTGGTTGTCCTGGACTCGGAACCGGCTCGGGCTCATTCTCGGGGCGACGTTTCGAACGATTCCGACCTAATGGAAGTGTGTGTCTCTCTTGCTCTAGCGCTGCGGGGTTGAGGTCGAGAAGCGCGAGCAAGTTGCCGGGACCGGCTTCGGATGCGGGCCGTGTGTCAAGTCCGGCGAGTTCGGGGTGAGGAAGGTCTGTGCGCGCGAGGTCGGTGGTGGGCCGCGGTGGAAGGGGGACTCTAACACCGGCGTGAATTTTACGGGTGGGAGTCGGGGGACCGGCTACTGAGGACGGGTCTCGAGCCGGAATAGGATGGCCGGCTGGGGCTCTGGGGAGGGAGCGCTTCCCCGCATATACTGTGGTTCGCAGAGCTTTGCTCGTTGCTTCCATCAACTCTTTTCTTCTACCAGCTTCATTCTTCCACATCTCACAGGGTCGGGGTAAAGGATGACGAAGAAAGTGGGGCAGGATTATGGCGAGGTGCGGCACGGGATCGATGTGTCTGCGCTGAATGCGTACCTTTCTGCCGAGGTGGCGGCGATTGCGGCGCCGGTGACGGTCAAGCAGTTTAGCTTTGGACAGTCGAATCCTACGTACATCCTATTTGACGCCAATGGGGTTCGGTATGTTCTTCGAAAGAAGCCACCTGGTTCCCTGCTTTCTTCCACCGCACATGCTGTGGAACGAGAGTATCGGATCCTCGCCGCGCTGCATCGATATACCGCCAGTCTGCCCTTGGATAGTAAGGATCGGATTCCTGTACCCGAGGTTTTCTGTCTCTGCGAAGATCCCCGGGTCGTTGGAACGGCGTTTTACATCATGCAGTTCATCGACGGACGAATCTTTGAAGACTACCGATTCCTCCAACTCGACAAGCACGAACGAACAAAGTGCTGGTTCAGTGCCATCGATACTCTGGCTGCTCTTCACCGCGTCAAGGCCAAACAAATCGGCCTCGAAGGCTACGGCAAAGATGCAGGATTCTACTCCCGCCAGATGAAGAGTCTCGCCAAAGTCTCAGCCGTTCAAGCTGCCGTCAAGGATAAAAACGACAAGCAGGTAGGAGAACTTCCTGGAGGCAAAGACTTTTTGCAGTGGTTTGGTACAAACATGCCCAGCGATGAAAACACCATCGTTCACGGAGACTACAAGATCGACAACCTCATCTTCCACCCCACCGAACCTCGCGTGATTGGCATCCTAGACTGGGAACTCAGCACCCTCGGCCACCCACTCTCGGACCTAGCCAACCTCCTTCAACCCTTCTCAACCGCCTGCACCGACATCAAGGCCATCAACAAGGTCGAAACTTGGGAGAAATCCCGTCGAGAAGGATCTCTACTCCTAGCCCTAGGCGGACTGAACCAACACGATTCACCAGTACCAGTCGAAGACGTGCTGATCCAACGCTACTGCAACGCGGCAGGTAGAAGCTTTCCCATCCCCAACTGGACAGCCGCAAAGGCTTGGGCTTGGTTCCGTCTCGCAGTCATCAGCCAAGGCATCGCGGCAAGAAACGCTCAGGGCCAAGCAAGCTCCGCCCAGGCCCAGGTGTACGGCGCCAAATTCCCCCTCTGCGCCCACAACGCCCTCGCCATCATCGCCTCCGACTCGACCCCCACGCCCAAACTCTAAAAAACCCCAATCCCCCAATCCCCCATCCCCCAGCGCACCTTTCCCACACTCTGTCCACTGTGTTGAATGAATCAGTTTCGTTTCTGGTCAAGCCATGCAGGGCAGTTTGTGGAGCGTGTGTGTCTAGGCGATGGGTTGACCTGCTTTATCCGCACCGGCGATGCGACGTGCGGCGAGGATCATGTCGACGACGGCGTCTACGCTCTGATCGAGCTTGACGCTGGTGAAGACGGTGGGCCCGCCATCGCGGACCTTGTCGGCATCGCGCTTCATGACGGCGAGGTCGGCACCGACCTGATCGGCGAGGTCGATCTTGTTGATGACGAGCACGTCGCTCTGGGTGATACTGGGCCCACCCTTGCGCGGGACCTTGTCACCCCCAGCCACATCGATCACATAGACGTGGAAGTCAGCCAGCTCGACCGAATACGCTGCGGCGAGGTTATCGCCACCAGACTCGACAAACAGGAGCTGCGTGTCGAACTGAGCCTGCAACTGCTCCAGCGCCTCGAGGTTTGCAGAGATGTCTTCGCGGATCGCGGCGTGCGGACATCCACCCGTCTCGATGGCGCGGATACGCGTCTCGGGCGAAAGCGCAGCATGACGTCGCAAAAACTCCTGATCCTCCCTCGTAAAGATGTCGTTCGTCACCACACCCAAGTTGAGCTTCTCCCTCAACTTGCGACACAGCGAAAGCAGCAAAGCCGTCTTGCCCGAACCCACCGGCCCTCCGATACCGACGGTAAAGGCGCGCTCGTTCCAGTTGCGCGCCTCGTAGTTCGGCAGCTCGCGATCGTTGAACTTGCCGGGATGGTCCATAATGTCGTGCGTATGGCCGTGGTCTCCGCCCGTGTGGCTGTGCGAATGTCCATCGCCCGCCCCGGCAACGGGCGCAGAGTGGATAAACTCCACGCCCGTATGCGCGAGCGCATCCGCGGCCATCTTGAGCGCGCCCGCCTTGGTCGCATTGCCACCGATAAAGCCCGACTGGTGGACAAAGATACAGCCGTCGATGCCGGTAAGCTCGGAGAGCGCAGCGTCGCGGATGCCGCGCCAGGGCTCGGGGAGAGCCTTGCGCGAAACGAAGCTCTCTGCAGAGACCGGCACCGCCTGCACACGCCACTTGCCGCTCTCGTCCGGGTAGACGACGTAGATGGGGCGTTCGGTGGGCGCAATGTTGAGCTCGCGCTCGAGCGCAAACAGGTGGTCCTTCCAGCTGGCAAACTCGTCAAACACGAGCAGCTGCGGATGCGTGCGCTTGGCCAGCGCATCCACCACGATCTGGCGCGCGGGCAGCCACGCGCTGTAGGCGTAGTCGAGGCGGTCAAAGAACTCGCGTCCCGCCAGCGCCGAGGCGCGCTCGAAGCGCGCATCCAGCTCGGCATCGTCGGCCTTTTCGTTCCAGCGCGGATTGAGGTAGCCGACGCGAGCCGAGAGGTCGGTTCGACTCTTGTACTTGGGCTTGAGATCGGCAGGATACTGCGAGACGCCGTTGTCGATGCCGTCGATCGCCTCGACAAAGTCGTCGTACATCTTCATGTACAGCAGCTCGAGCGTCTGCTTGTGCTCCTCGCCCAGGCCGAGGTGCGCGGCGACGATCTCGCGGCCAAAGTGCTTGTACACCAGTCCGGCCGACGAGAGCTTGGTGGCGTGCGCGTCGTCAAACACCTCGTCGAAGCCACGCTGGTGGTGATCGTAGCGGTGCGTCGCCGGATCGTAGGTGGCGCCGACGTCGACGACGATCGTGCCGGCGTCGATGGTCGCGGCGTCGCGCGTGCGCGTGAGCGGCGCAGATGCAAAGCGCGGCAGCTTGCGCAGCAGGTTGACCGCCAGCGCCTCGTCGGCGTGGAACGTGCCCGAGTGCGTGATGATGTGTTCTGCCATCGTAGCCCCGAGATGCAGACGTTGCGCGTGTCAGTGATGAGGATCGTAGAAGAACGGGAAGGAGTGAAGCGCTGCGCAGAAAACTTTTCCACTTTCTAAAATCGGGCTCGTGCGCGGGTGCGCCAAGTTCAAATTGCGCCGACCCGAAACTCTATCTTTGTGCGCAGCTACAAGAGACGCTATGCTTCGTAAACCTTACCTTGGGAATCCATCTTGGTCCTTTTGGCTGCGGCTTCTGTCATCGCTGTGTTGCTTTGCCAGCGAGACAGTCGAAAGCTCCGGAAGCTCGGTTGCGGCGGGAGGAGGAGGAGGAGGTGGTGGTGGCTAGCCGACGCTGCAAACGAAGGGGCGAGGGCGGGCGCTCGAAAGCACGCCAGCGAGGTTCGTAGGATTCGAAGAGACGGCGTAGAGGACAGCAAGAGCATGCAATTCGCGCAGCAAGGTCGACCCGGAGTGTTGAGGGAGGTCGTGGGTTGCGTGCGAAGGACGAGGGATGATGGTGGTTGCTGGAAGCCGAAGCCGCGAATCCGGTCGCGCTTAGAAGGCCCGCTTCGCGAAATTTCAGATCTGCCCAATGGCATTATCTCACTCGCAACCTTCCGCAGACGCACTGACCAGTCCCAGCCGGAGAAACAAAAAGAGTGTCCATGGGATGAGATTAGGCAAAGGCCAACGAAGGAGTGTAGCAGGACCACAGGCAAGAGAATGTGGGGTGGCTGGAGCTGTCAATGCGGTTGCTCCCGTGCCGTGGTGGTGTGAGCGCCAGGCTGCTGCGGGAATCCCGCGGGCACATCGCCTTCGTGCGGACCATCGAGCGCAAACGCGGCGCTCTGCTTGAACGTCGCGGCGCTATCCGCGCTGTCCTCGAGGTTGGCCACGAGCGGCGACCAGCGCGGCGAAGGCATCATCGCCTCGGCATTGACTGGTGCGTGATCCTCGGCGCCCGTGTGCAGCGGCGACTCGAATGTCATGTTTTCGGCGTGCGCCTCCATCTCGGCGATCTTGTCTGCGAGGTCGATCGACGGCGCCCCCACCGAGCCGCTGCCGCTCAGCGAGATGCGTCCGTCAAACGAGCTCGAGCCCGACGCGCGCTCGTAGCTCGAGCCGGGCATCACCAGCGGTCCAGGCATCGCCTGCGGCTGACGCATGCTCTGCCGCAGCCGCTCCTCGGGCGACGACGTGATGGGCGCGTAGCCGTTGCGGAATCCGATCGTCGACGGGCCTGCCCGCTCGCGCATGTCTACGCCGGCTCCACGGTCGCGTCCGTCGCCGAGCTCATCGTCACCCTCGTCGCCCTCGTACTCGTCGCCGTCCGACGAGAGCAGCTCCTCGCCCTCGTCGTCCAGCAGCACATCTTCGTAGCCCGCGTCGGCTTCATCGTCCAGCTCATCCACCGCGCGACGCGCCACGGAGAGCAGGTAGGCCATGATGCCGACGCACAGGCCGATGCCCACGAGTCCCGCCCATTTCTTGACCTTTTCGGCCGTCTGGGATGCGGCGGCCTCCTCCTCGCTCACGCCCTCGGCGGCGCCGTTGTAGGCGGCAAAGTTCTTGATCGAGGTGCCGAGGCCCGTGTGGATGAGCAGCTTGGGGAGCGCGAGCGCGGTGCAGGTGACGTAGGTGCGCATGGTGAGCGTGGGCGAGCTGGCGAGCAGCGTGTTCATGAGGTTGTACGGATAGGGCGCCAGACGCACGAGGAAGAGCAGCTTGGGTTGCTTTTCGATGGCGCGCACCACCTTTCTGAGGCCGCCGCTCTTGTTGAGCAGACCGACCATCCAGTCGCGGAGGAGCGAGCGGCTGAGCACAAAGACGACGATGGCGCCCGAGAGTGCGGCGATGTAGCTGATGACGAAGCCCTGCCAGAGGCCAAAGGTAAAGCCGCAGAGCATGATGAGCGTCGAGTAGAGCGGCAGGGGCGGGAATGTGGTGAGGAAGATGAGAGAGCCGAGCATGAGCTTGCCGCGCAGACCGAGCGCCTGGAGGTAGGCGGCGAGGTGGTCGAGTCCGATAAAGACCTCGGTGTGGAAGGTGATGACGAGCGCGGTGCTCGAGAGGCTGATGCCGAGCCAGATGAGCAGGGGCACGTACGCCTGGAGCCAGGGCGGATAGTAGCTGCGCATGCCCGTCTGCGGGTCGCGGAAGGCGTCGTCGATGGCGATGCGCGTGTCGATGCAGTACTCGCGGAAGCGACGCAGCGCCTCTGCGGGCGAGGCGAGCAGGCGGACAAAGTGGACGATGGCGGCGAGCCAGACGAGGAGGCTCTGGCGCCAGGTGCGCGTGTGCTGGACGGGGCGCGCGACCTTTCTCCTGCGTCTGGGACGAAGACGGACGGCGCCTCTGCGCGCTTGGGGGATGACGATGGGCGAGCCGATGTGGATGGAGGAGTGGGTGGACTTGAGGGCGTCGGGGAGGTGCATGTCGGTGCTGTCGTCGGCTGCGGGCTGGGTGTCGTGGTGGTGGTGGCTACCGCGGCGGCGGGTGGGCGAGGCGGGCCGGGGCCGATAGGCAGCGGGCGTGGCTCTGCGAGATTCGGAGATGCTGGAACGCCACGCGACATCGGCGGTGGTGGCGTGGGAGGATGGAGCGTGGTCGAATGCGGGCAACGAGGCGTGCTTCTCGTGGAAGTGGGCGTGGTGTCGGGGATGCGCGATGGAAGGGGTGAAGCGAGGCGCGACGGGTGGGATGGCGTTGCGACCGTGGCCCTTGCCGGCTTCGTCGTCGCTGAGGCTATCGCGGTCGTCGTCTTGGGGATGCTGCTTTGTGCGAGTGGTTGCGGGGGAGGAGCGACCTGCCATGGCGTCCATGATGGACTGTGCAGCCGAGACGGCGGCGCGACCGATGCCGGAATGGAGGAGGGAAGGGGATGCGACGCGATGTATGGCAGGGCTCTTGTTCTGACGGATGCGATGCGAGTCTTGCTCGTGGAAGGAGCCGGAGCGGGAGGAGGAGGCGGAGGGGTGGTGGGTGGTGGGGGAAGCATGGTGGGAGAGGGCGTTGTGATGGCGTGCGCTGGTCGGGGTTGCGGAGGTGATGTGCGGGCTGGTGGGACGCTTCTCTGCATCCTCCATGAGGCTCTCTCGCCTGGAGAGCGGACGTGCGGTGGTGTCGATGGCGGGGATGCCGCGGCGAAGGTTTGCGGAGCGTGCGTCTGTGTTTGCGCTCTCGGCGGCTATCCTGGGAGGTACGGACTGGGAGCGGTTCTCTGCGAGCCAGTAGGAGGGCGCGGCAGCTGAGGAGGAGGCATGCGAAGGCTGTGCTTGGAAGAGGCCGTCGGGCGGGAGCTCGTAGTTGGGTGTAGCGCCAAAGGCGTTGGCGAAGTCCGAGTTGGCGGAGAAGGAGGGGGTGTGGAAGTGTGCGTGCTGGTTGGTCCTTTGTGCGAGAGTGGAGCGGCTGCTGAGCTGGTTGGCCGCCGAGTTGGAAGCGGAAGGCTTTGTGGCGGGGGAAGGAGAGCGGGTGAGGGGAGCGCGGGAGGGCATGGCGCCGAGATGGCCCGGGTGATTGCGTCGGTCGACGCCGGTCATGACGACGGTGTTGAGCGCCGTGTAGAACGAGCGATGTGGAGAGAGTTGAGAGCAGACGAGTGAGCTTGCTCGATGGAAGTGCAAGGGGTGGTGCTTGGACTAGAGCGCTGCACGCATGGGAAGCTTGAGGGTGAAGCAGAGAGCGGGCCGTGGCCGTGAATGTGAATGGCGATGGGTGGGAGCGCTCGGAGCGGGCGCTGCTGCGGCCCAGCAGATGAAACGAGCGGCGTGGCTGCTTTTCTAGGATGGTGTGCGTGCGAGAGAGGCGCACCGGCGCCCGAGTTTGCTGCGCAAGGAGCTTTGCGCAAAGGCTGCCCAGGATTGTCTCGTAGTGGAGCGGTCGAGGCAACGAGATGATGTGCAGACGGAAGCAGCGCGAGCGATCAAAGGCGGCGCTAGCCCGAGTGGCTTGGCAAGAGCACAGTAATGGCGCAGATCGGCGGTGCCGGTTGGGTTGAGGATGAAGGTGAGCGTCGCCGTCGACTTGGCAAGAGAGCGAGTGCCGTCAAGACGATTCCAGCGTGTCGGGATGGCCGTAACGCCCAATCCAACTCAGGCGGGGAGCAGGCAGCAGGTAGCGGCGCAGCGGGCAGCAGCGCAGTGAAAGCGGACGAGTGTTGGTCCAAGCTGCTCGGCGCCAATCGAGAAGGATCAAATTCGTTGGCTCGACGCCTCGTGCGCCATCCAGCAGCAGCAGCAGCAGCAGCAGCAGCAGCAGCAGCAGCGAGCCAACTGCCGGCAACTCCTAAATTTGGCAAAGAAAAAAAAAGAGGGGCGCTCCAATCACAGAATCACACTCTTTCCGACTTGGCAAGTGTGCAGCAGCACAAGGAGGCGGACTGCAACCCTATCGCATGCATGCACGCCTCGGAGGGGAGGCGAGCCGCTCACCTTTTGGCTTCGCTTCGCACGGCCGCTGCGGAGCAGCCGACGGATTGCGAGTGCTTCGGTGGGCCCGAATGCTCTTGCTCTTGCACAGACAGGTCTTGCCGCCCGTCTTGCTTCGTCGGCCATTCCGCTCAGAATCCTGCGCCACCCGCTCAACTCTGCTTCCCTGCTCGTCGAGAGCCCGTTCGTAGCGGTGCTCTTTTCTTCGGCGCCAAGTCGGATCCTCTCATTTGCGCTCAATCCTGAGCTTGGGCTGGCCGCGTCCAGTTGACCGGCGCACCTCGCTCCGGTTCGGGGCAAAATCTCGATGGATTTCATATCAAATCCAATCCACAACCCCCTCTCTCGGCAGCAAAGGTGCATGATTGGACACCCAACCTCGATTACCCCTCTAGCCTTGCCTCCAATCAGCTCTCCGACCCCGCCCAAGCTTTTAGCGCTGTCTCATCCCATCTCGTCTGAGACCACACGGGACCAAGAGTCGATGACCACGTGTCCAAGTGCCGACCAATCCTCGCAGTGTCGCCACCTTGTGCCTTGTCCCCCCTGCCGGTTTGCAGGTGTGGCTGTGCCTCTCGGCTTACAACACCCTCACCACGGGCGTCGATTTTTCGAGATGCTTTTTCCTCGGCAACGCTTTTTCGGCCGCTCAGGCTTCTAGACTGCTTCCGCGCTTCTTCCTCCTCCCACGTGGCCAACCTCCCATCCCGCCCTTGGACCCTGCTTGAGCCATGTGCCGTAGCCATCAACTCCGACTCGCTTCCTGCCCTCGCCTTTGCACGCGCCCGCGCACCGACACAATCACAGCCCGCACAGCCCGCACAGCTCCAACGTAATGCTACCGGACACCTTTTGGTTCAAGGCCGTCTCATGTCCCATTGCTGCGGTCGTCTGCTACGAGTCCAGCGTCACAAGGGCTCGGCGTATGGCATCGACGACCACCTTGACGTCCGACGTGCGCCGAGGAGGACAGTGGCCGATATCCAGCTCCACCACCTGCTTGCCTGCATCGTGATACAGCTGGGCC
Organism: Moesziomyces globuligerus; assembly: GCA_030849465.1. Classification (NCBI taxonomy): domain Eukaryota; kingdom Fungi; phylum Basidiomycota; class Ustilaginomycetes; order Ustilaginales; family Ustilaginaceae; genus Moesziomyces; species Moesziomyces globuligerus. Next base: position 105,447 of record JARVLF010000004.1, read on the forward strand.
AGCTGCTTCGATTCCGCCAGCCCAGCATCCAATCGACCGTGGACGTGCACGCTCTTCATCCCAATCGGTTCCGCGCTTCTCGTCTCCACGCGCTCCATGCTGCCTCGGCGCTCAAACGGCCTGCCCCCGCAAATCAGCACGGCCAGGCGCACCGGCAGCTTCGCTTTCGCCCCCAGCTGAGCAGTCAGCTCCATGAGTAGGCCCGTCGTCACCGCGCATCCCTGCGAAAAGCAGATCACCCCGTCATATCGGCTCAGAGGCTCGTCTCGAGGCGTCATCGGTCCTGCCGTGCTCGGGTCCGAGTCCGTACTATCGCTGCTCGTCATCAGCGGCTGAAGAGCCCCTTCGCCTCTGTATCGCCCTTGAGTGCCCCAGGGTCGCGAGCTGATGCAACAGCCGATATCCGTCTGCTGCTGGAACAGCATCGATTCCCAGGCTAGCTCCGAAGCCATATCCGCTTCCGGCATCGCTAGGTACGCCGATGCTGGGCTCTGAGCCAGCAGACCCACGCCCGCCTCGGTCTTGGCTGCGTTCATGGCCCCTGTGCCTTCCTGCTTGAGGCGCAAAGTGTCGCCCGTGGCAAGCCTTGCTGCCACTCTGCTGTGCGCAGCCTGCAGCGCCGCGCAGGTGGGCTGCTCGTACCACGAAAAGTATGGCTGGTTCGGAAAGATGCTCTCGATACCTTCGAGTTCATGGGGCGAGCTATCAGCGGATGATGCCCTGACAGCGTCGATCGCCTCGACCTACTCACCTTGGTAGGGGGCGCAAGGCTCGCCGCCATCCAAGTACTCCACCTCGACCAGTTCGCCCAGAGCGTCGACGATCGGCTTGATCTGCGTCTTCATGATCCGTGCCGAAGTCCCCTTGCCGTGCAAAGCCAAAAGGCGAAACGTGCGCACCGACATGCCTCCGCTTCCGAGTCCTGATAATGTCGTCGAGCTAGCTGAGAGCCAAGCCGGGCGCCTGATACGAGACTTGCAGTGGGCCTTGCCGGGGCAAAGTCGTCTTCTTAAGTAGCTCGAGTCTCTCGAGATGGAGAGTGACCTACAAGACCCAGGTACTACACCGGATACCTTCTGCCGGCCCGGAAGCTTGCATTTTTCGTCGGCTCGTGATATCCGTGCACAGGGATATCTTTGCGTTCCATAGTTGCGGCCATAGACTGTCTGCTCTACGCTCGCTTGGCTCGCACCGTCACACCGTCACGTCTTATTTGGCTAGCCCGGTATGGCTTGCAGGACATGACGCCCATCAAACGCCGTACCGGCTACCAGTGTGGTGCACTGTAAGCACAACTGACACGCCTGCTCGGCCCGAGATGAAGCGCTCTCTACACTCACAAACCACGGCAACGCCCACAAACGCCCACGAAGACGCAACATTAAACAAAATGCAGTTCCGCAGATGGATAGGCTTTATTCGTGCTCCTTCTTGCCTCCCTTCATCCGGGACGTGCTCATACTTGTGTCCCTTGTGCTAGCGCTGCGAGGATGATCTTCAAAACAGCATAGCTCCTCTTATAGGCCTGATCTGCCAACGAGGATGATGCATGTCGACACACATGCTCGCTCAAGCCTTCCCCTTCCGCAGGAGAATATCACGTGTCGGCGCCCGCACGGGGAATTTGCTCCTCCGAGACCTCGGAGCTTGTGTTTGTCATGCTGCTGAAAGCACCGACAGAGCTTGCGGAAGCTCGGTAGTTCTTTTGCCGTATCGCTGCAGATACTGTAGGTTGCCATCATTACAATTACGCCGCACTCGAGGGCGTGTGAACGTTTTTCGGCGTGGAGCTTTCGACGGCCGGACGATGCTCACTTCCTTCAGGCTGTTCCGAGCGCTGCAAGACATCACTGCGACTCGACACCAGCCGAGATCGTTTCCACACACTTGCAACGCATGCCGCGCAGAGATGCATCAGACTGCCTACTTGCCTATTCACCATCGAGGCCGCACACATTCGGCTGACCCGACGAGCGCTTCCGTCGGTATCAATCCTCTCAGCTGCGCCACGATTGCAACCTTTATCACCCTCATCAACCCTCAGGATAAGACTATGTGATAGGAGGGGAAGCATCGCGGAGCTTACCCAAACGTCCGACAAGGGATACGACAAGGGCATCGTCTTCGGCCGTTCCGACAGCTCACCGCGGAGAGCGTGCGTATTGGACCTGCGAGGATCGCATCAGGAACGAGGCCCAGACGGACACTCCTCATGCTCTCCTCGTTGCTTTTGGCTTCCAATGGCGAAGAAAGGCGACCGTCCTTCGTCAAGGTGGTGCATCCCTTCACGCAACCTCCTTGACACGATTTTCAGCGCGGAAGTGCCGCAGAGCGGTCGACAAGTCCCGTTATCTTCAGACTCCGAGTCGACCCAGCAGCAAAATGTGCCTGCACTGCACTATATAAGGGAGCAAGCTGATACGCTTAGGCAGACATCGCCAAGCAACTCGCCCTCTCTATTTCGTATATCCTTCCAGATCTCCTCACGCAAATCCTCAAGATGACCATCGGCAACGCTCAGAAACCCAGCACCGAGCACAACCACAAGGTGGTTCTTCTCTATGCTTCCCACCGCCACATCTTGCGCCCTACCACCTTCCGCCTCCTCCATCAAAAGTCTCTGCACGACTCTACTCTCCATGCATTCCTGCAATCAGGATACCAGTCTCTGCGGCACGAGGCCCGGCACGAGGCCGGCTGCGCTGCTCAGGGCTGCTCTTCCCCGCCCGTTCTGCCCGATGCCTTTGAGGGTCTAAGCGAGGCTACTGCAAATACCGTCCTCAGCTTCTACGTAATCTCTCTCACGACTCTGGCGCAGATCGGAGTGGTGCTCGCCACCAGGCAAGACTTCAAGGATGCCTTGTCGCACGACTTTCCCGCCATCTGGGACCCAGAGTCTTTCCTGACGGCTCAGGTACTCCAGGCTTCCGACGTTTCCTCGAGCCTCGACCTCATCGTTCGTTCCCTCGAGGCTATCAGGCTCGCGACTTGCTTGGACGTGCTCCTGTCGCCAGGCAACTTCGAAGAAAAACACGGCCGGTTGCAAAGGCTCACCATCCGCGGAAGCAAGGATGGGACCGCATCAGTCCTAGACAGGTGCAGCAACGAAGGTGATCTCGTCCAGGAGACGCTGTGTGGCTTTGCTCTTGGTGCTCTCTCTGCACCAGAAAGCGAATGGGAGCAGCGAGTGCATGTCCCCGACATGCCAAACGATGTGCTCATCACTGAAAGATCCCGACTCCCACTCGTGGACAAAGCTCAGTGGGTCCAATTCGAAGAAAAGCTTCAGGCCACCATGCGCCGACGCGGCATTGCGGTCGGGCTCGAAGCGGACACGACGACCATCAGCGGAGAAGCCAGCACCTTTTCGGTCGATCTCAAGGAGCTCTTCCTTCAATCGGACAATGGTCGCTCCACGGAGAACTTTCATAGCGCAATTGAGCAGCTTAAGCAACTCAGCGATCTCTCTCGCATTTACGGTCCAGCCATCAACCTTCTGCTCCTGGGTGGCAGCGCCACCGATGCCTGCCTGTCGGCGGTGACCCGTCACCTGGAGTCACACGCTATGCCTCATGAGCAGGTCAAGCTCCTCAATCTGCTTTCACCGAAGGATGCCCAGCGCTTTGGTGACGAGCCCGTCAAGCTTTCCAAGGTCAGAGGCAATCCTTGCGAGCAAGTGGCCATCGTCGGCATGTCCTGCCGTGTACCCGGCGCTTCGGATGCGGATGAGCTCTGGAAGCTCCTCAAGGCAGGTAAAGACACGTGCGAGGAGGTATGCAGACCATTCTCGATCGTTGTCCGTCCAAATCGAAAGTGTACTGATGCTCGGCGACAATGCCACTCCATTTTAGATTCCGGAAAGACTCTACCGCTACCAAGCCTATCATTCGGCATCGTACCGGGACCGCAACGTCATGCGTGTTCGGACGGGCAACTTTCTCTCCTGCCCAAGTCTCTTCGATCCAAGCTTGATCGGGGGCTTGGCTTCTGCAGACGACTGCGCGAAAATGGATCCGCAGCAGCGGGTAGCCATCCTGACCGCTCACGAGGCTCTTCAAAAAGCAGGCTACGGCTTCTCTGCCCGACATCCGCCGAAGCAGCCGAGACAGTGGAGCACGCACCTCGCCTACTGCAGCGACGACTATCGGGAGCATCTCAGTCACGACATCGACGGCACCTTTGTCGCAAATACACATCGCGCCCACCTCGTTGCCAGAGTAAACGAGACGTTCGGCTTCCGAGGCGACGCTTGCACCTACGACACTGCTTGCAGCTCTGCCTTGGTTGCTGTTGAGGCCGCGTGCAGCAGCCTGCTCGCACGTGAGTGCTCGGCTGTTCTCACGGGTGGCATCAATATCATCACCCAGCCGCAGATCACCATTGGCCTCGATCGAGGTTTCTTTCTCTCCCCGGCTTCCCAGTGCATGACGCTAGACGATGCCGGTGCCGGCTACTCTAGGGCAGATGCGGTCTCCATCATGCTGCTCAAGCGCCTCCCCGACGCTGTTCGCGACGGCGATCCCATCTTGGCAGTGATCTCCTCTGCGGCCACCAATCACTCGGGCGAATCTTTCTCCATCACCCATCCTCACGGCGAGACTCAGCGCAGGCTGTACCAAGCTGGCATGCTCGCAAGCGGAACCTTGCCGCGCGACTTTTCCTACATCGAGATGCACGGAACAGGCACGCAGAGCGGTGATTTTGAAGAGGTCACCGGCATCGTCGACGCATTCGGAGGGGACAGGAGGCTCGGCGAACCTCCGCTCGTCCTTGGATCGGTGAAAGCCAATGTCGGCCATTCGGAAGCGACATCTGGGGCCACAAGCATGATCAAAACGATACAGATCTACAATCATGGTGTGGTCCCTCGGCACATCGGCATCCGAACGAAGCTCAACACCAAGCTCCCGCCTCTCGACGGGCTGCACGTTCCATTGCAAGAAACGGGCCTCGACAACCTGGCCACATCCTTCACGCTCGTCGACAACTTCTCGGCGGCGGGCGGAAACTCGTCGATCGTCATGGATCCAGGAAGCGCCTACCGAGAGCGGCTCCAGCGCTTGACCGAGGCTTCTAAGCAGATGGTGGAGGACAATGGTTCTGGTGCCAAACAGCATCTGCTGGTCGTCACAGCTGCCACGCCCTTTTCTCTTGATGCTAAGCGGCGACAGTTGATCGCATTCCTAGAACAGAATCTCGAGATCAGCCTGACCGAGTTCTGCAGCGCTGTCTCGCTCAGCGACCCGATGTACAGCTTTCGACTGATCAGCACTCCTTCGACACTCGCCGAGGCAAAGGCGTGCCTCAGCAGCCAGGAATCCGTCTGCACGAACCCTCGACGCACGGAAGTCGTGAACGTCGGGATCGCTTTCAGCGGCCAAGGTGCTCAGTACCTCGACATGGCAAAAGAGCTCTATCAGGACAGCATCGCCTTCCGTCGCCACGTCGATGGCTGCAACACCATCGCGTTGAGCTTGGGCCTGCCCAGCTTGGCCGAGGTCATTCACCCAGGATACAGTTCCGAAGATACCAAGCCCTCAATCACAGTGCAGGCACGCGCAGCGGACGACTTCAGCCCGGCGCAGTATCAGCTCGCGTTGGTCGCGATCGAAGTTAGTCTCATGTCCATGCTCCGTGACTGGGGACTCAGGCCGGCATGCGTCGTCGGACACTCGCTCGGAGAGTATACGGCACTGTGGACAGCTGGCGTGCTCTCGCTCCACAGTCTCATCGACCTCGTCGGGCATCGTGCCCTCCTGATGATGGAGCGCTGCGTACCGAATGCCACCACAATGCTGGCCATCCGGCTGCATCATGCTCAGGTCGAAGAGCTGCTCAGAGAGTCCGGGTTCGAAAGGCTCGAGACTGCGTGCATCAATAGTCCCAACGACACCGTCGTCGCGGGCAGCACCGAGGAGATCGAGAAGCTCATGCGACTTTGCGAACAAAAGGAGCCCAAGATCAAAGCCATGGCCATCCCGGTACCGTACGCCTTTCATTCGAGAGCTGTTGAGCCTCTCATGGACAGCTATGCCGAAGTCGTGGCACGTCATCGTTTCTCGAAGCCGAAAGTCATGATCGCCTCCAACGTCCTCGGCAAGGTCCTGGACCATCAGAGCGAAGGTTTAGAGCCTCCCTATCTCGTTCGTCATCTCCGCAATCCGGTCCGCTTCTCAGAGTCCATCGAGGACCTCCAGGGCAAAGTCAAGGTCGACACGTGGATCGAGGTGGGGCCACATCCGACCTGCATTCCCATGCTCAAGGGATGCTACTCCTCCGACGAGCATCCGCCAGCCTTTCTCGCTTCATTCCGCCGAGGGAGTTCATCATGGTCCTCAACCTTGGGCTTGTTCAAGGAACTTGCGTCCCTCGGCATTGATCTGGATCGGGAGAAGGCTTTCGCAGACCTTGGTTTGAGTTTCTGTCACCGGGGTCTTAGCGCACGCCTCCCCTTGTACCCTTTCGATCTGGAGGAGTACTGGCTTCCCTTCAAGGACCGAGGATTGCGCGATCACCTCACGGCACCGGCCAACGTCTCGGGCATCGAGGACGCCTCATCCAGCGGCGCAAGTCCGGTCAGAGAAGTTCCGTCGCTTCCCAGGCTGCCAAAGCCGACCCACGCTCTGCTATCGCAATGCGTCAAGCTCGAAGCCGATCCGCCCTCAGCTCTATTCCTCGCGCGAACCCACGAGCGACCCTTCTGTGACATGATCAAAGGGCACATCATCCTCGGGACGCCTCTTGCCCCTGCAACCGTCTTTGTCGAGCTTGCGCAGGAAGCTGGCATGTACTGGTGGCGCATGGACCCGAAATCGGCTCGAACCTTAGAGGAGGCAGAGGAGGACGTGGCCATCGAGGTGATGGAGCTCTCCATGGTCGCCTCGCTCTACCTCAACGAGCGCGATCCGAAACAAAGCATCGAAGTGACCTTGCAGGGCGATCCATGGTCGCACGACGGCTCGATCGTCCAGTTCTTCTCGCATAGCCAGCATCGACACCAGAAGCACCAGTACGGATCCTGCAGGATTCGGATCGTCAGAGTCGAAGACATCGACCGAGACTGGACGAAGCTAGCCCACCTGATCAAGACGGCCGCCGCTCAGGTCCAGGCAAGTTCAACCTCGGTCATCAAGACCAGGACCGTCTACAGGAACTTCGAAGCGATCGTGCTCTATCTCGGTGGTTTCAGAGGAATGGAGACTGTCTGGCTGACTGAGGGCGGCGACGAGGCCGTCTCCGAGGTCGGCCACAACGTGGAAGCGGCGCACGGCCGATTCCTATGCTCTCCGATGCTTCTCGACAGTCTCGGAGGACTGACTGGCTTCATCAGCAATGTTCGCTTCGCGGACGGTGGATACGTCTACATGGCAGATGGCATCGGCAGGATTGTGACGATGCCAGGACTGCGAAAGTTGCAGCCGGGCAGTCCCGCGAAGGTGCGGGTGTATGCCAGGATGGAGCAGGAGAACGACCTGTCGAAGGGCGATGCATACTTCTTCCTGCCCGATGGCCAGCTTATGGGGATGATGGAGCGCATCGTCTTCAAACGCATCCGCCGCGACATGCTGATCAGGCTGGTGCAGCTCTCGTCGAAGGCCTTCAACAGCGAGGCCGAGCGAGCAGCACAGGCTCAGGGGAGCGCCGAGCGTCAGAGCGAGGGAACACGAGCAAGGGCTCCGGCAGGCGGCTCGTCAAAGGCGATTGCGGGCCCTGCGAGCAAAATGCACCGGAACGTCCCTGAGCAGGTCGGCTTCCTGCCCGAGCCGAGTCGCGAGTCACCGATGGACGAGCTGACCGATCCGAACAAGCGCTTGGCCGCCTCGAAGCCACTTCACATTGCGGGCCCTCAGCTGAAACACTTTGGCGGGCGCGATGTGCTTTTCCTGTTCCCCGACGGGAGCGGTACGGCGCGCACCTACCCGAGCATCGACACTGGTGGCCGTCTTTCGATCTACGGCTTTGACTCGCCGTACCTGGGGCGCATCGGCGCGTGGAGTCGTGGCGTGGGCGAGCTCGTCGACCAGTACATCGAGATCCTGCGTCGTGCACAGCCGCAGGGCCCGTACAGGCTTGGCGGCTGGAGCATCGGAGGCATCATCGCGCTCGAGCTGGCGCGGCGGCTGCTGTCGCTCGGGCACGAGGTAGCGTTCCTGGCACTCATCGACACGCCGAGCCCGCGACAGATCAAGCCGCTGCCGGCAGACACGCTCGAGGAGATGCTTGGGCGGATCACGTCTGCGACGGTGCGCGAGCACTTCCGCTCGTGCGCGCTCAGTCTGCCGGGCTACCGCTGCCTCGCGTTTGCGCCCGCCGACGCCAAGCCGGCGCGGATCGCCGTGGTGAATGCGGCGGCCGACTCGGCGCTCAGGGGCGTCATGGCCGACGAGCGCGAGTGGCGATCGTTCTGGTCCGACGCCGCCCGCCTCGCGTGGCACGAGGTGCCAGGCGACCACTGGAGCTGTCTCGAGCCGGCGCTTGGCCTCGTCGTCGAGAGCGCGCTTTGAGGCCAATTGCCACCCTTGGCCGTCTGGTGATTTGTCTGTACGTAGCAAGCAATCGTTTGTAAATGAACTGGCGTCGCGCATGCAGTGTTTCATGAGCGGATGCTGGATTGGGAAAGATGGGTGAGTGGGGGGAGAGAGTAGTGTACAGAGATCTGGTGGCCGACGCGTGTGAGCGTGGGGGGTCTAGGAGTAACGCGAAGCCTGTGGGCAGTAGGATTCGAACCTCTGCTCCACCTTGTCCCAGTTTACGCAGTTCCAGAAGCGGGTGAGGTATTCCTCCTTGCCCATGATGCCGTAGTCGTGGATCCAAGCGTGTTCGTGGACGCTGATGTTGAGGAGGGGGTAGAGGTCCTTTCCGACCCTGTCGTTGATGGCGAGGCCGCCGAAGAGGGATTCTGCGGGGCGGATGGGTTTGGATTGGTTTTGGAGGGACTGTTCCTGGGTCTGTTGTTCTGATGGCGAGGTGTTGATGCTGGGGGCTGGGAAGTGTTTGCCGGTTTGGGTTCTGTTTTGGACTACGACGGTTCCAGCAGCGAAGGTGGGGACTACGCCCAGGTTTCTGTGTTGGTCTGTGACGAGCCAGACCCAACCCGAGCCGGCCATGCCGTAGGCGGCGGAGGAGAAGGCGAGGCACATTTCGGGGAAGCTGCCGAAGCTCTTGGAGACGGCGGCGGCTACTTTGGGGAGGGGGGATTGGTTTCGGAGTTTGTCCTGTGGGCTGAGGGTGGAGAGGAAGAAGCTATTGTTGAGGGCTTGGGAGGCGTAGTTGAAGGCGAGTAGCTTCTCGCGGTTTTGGGAGAGACCGATGACGGTTTCGACGATCGAGGACGAGGCGAATTCGGTATCGCGCACCTCGTGGTTGAGGAGCTCGAGCAGACCTCCTTGCCATGTCTGCGAGATCTGCTTCACCGTCGATCCGGACAGGAAGGGAGCGCAGCCTTCCGAGAGCACCTCGGGTGTAGGTGGACACGTATGCAGACTCTTGCTCGAGGAGGAGGACGACGAGGCAAGTGCGGGAGCTCCTCGCAGCGTACGCAGCGCGCGAGAACCAAGTCGTCCCGTTCGAACCAAAGTCGCAACCATATTTGACACCGCCCTTTTCTTCTTCCTCCTTCGATGGAGTGGTGCGATAAGGTAAAGAAGTTGTGCAGCCAAGCCAAGGCGAGTTGCAACTGCGTCTAGGCAAAGATGGTGTAGACTAGAGATGGTCAGGTTGCAGCTCGGCTTGGGTCTTTTGGAAGATCTTTCGCTTGCTTGGCCTGAGGAGGCTTGCACAGCGCGCGATTGGCCATTTTTTCCTTCCTGCCTTTTTTCTCGGGACATGGACTGCAACGCCGTGATCACGAGAGCAATCCCTTTGCACGCCGAGACCTCTCGTCCGAGAAAAACTCCCAACTGCTGTCCTCGCTCGCGCTCCAGCCAACTCCACACAAACACAGCAAGAAGAAAAACCCAATCCAAAAGATCAACAGCAACACCTCCTTCTCTCACAGCTACATCTCCTACCTTTGCTTTCACTGATCATCGGACGTCGATCCACGCGGGCATCCTTCCTGCCAGCAACAGCCTCCATCTGTACGGTGCGTGGTGTCCGCCTGGCAGCCCAAGGTCCTTCCCCAGTGTTGCAATGGCGTCGGCGCTCGCGGCGGTGCCGCAGGCTCAACTGCCGGCCAAGTACGGCGAGCTGGTCAAGCTAGCGCTGCAGCCGCGCCAGACGCGTGCATTCGTGCTCGCGGCCATCGGCTGGCACCTCTGCCTCACCTCGGCTCTGCTGCGCACCGTCTCGCTCGCGCTCGTCTCGCCCGCGACGCTCGCCGTCAGCCTCGCAGCGTTCGCCCTCGGCGTCCTGCCGCTCCTGGCACGCCGCAAGCGCTGCCTCGCCCAGCTCACCGCGCCACCCGCGAGATGGCCTGCCTCCAAGATTGAGCAGCTGACGCAGGTGCTGACGCACAAGGGCCTCGTGGAGCTGATCGGACAGCACGTGGTAGCGTTCGTCGTGCTCGCTCTCGGGTATACGACTCTGTTGGCAGCTAGGACGACAGGATGGGCGCCGCAGGTATGGGTCGAGTCGCACGACGCGTTCTACCTCAACGAACGATTCCTCTTCCTCATAGGACACGCAGCGGTGCTGGGGGTCGTCTACACGCTCGTCTTTCGCTGCTTTCCCTCGCCCGAGTCGACGGCTGTAGCAGCATTCGAGCCCGCGCTGCTCGCCGACGAGACGCGCGTCACGATCAAGGACCGCGTACTCCGCCTCGCGCGCGCGCGTCTACCCACCGCAGTCGTCGCAGCGAGCTTGAGCTCCGGGCTCAGCGTGACGGCGTACGCGCTGGTGCGCCTGCGCGTGTGGAGCGCGGTGCTCGTCGTCGTCGGCAGCCGCGGCGTCCTCCGCCGCGTGCTCGTCCCCTCGTTCCGCGTCGAGTTTGCCCGCTTCGAGGTGGGCGTCCGCACGACGCTGTTCAGCATCGCAGCGCTCTGCGCGGTCGAGACGGCGTATCTGCTGCTCGACGTCTACCTCACCCATCCGCTCGTACCGCTCAGCAAGTTTGCAAAGAACCCCAACAGGGTGCTTCTCGACGGCATCGATGACCAACGGGTCTTCTTCTCCAGCCACGCCTTGTCCGAGATCGCTCGGCTCACCAACGCGGATTCGGAGACGCGCACTGCGATCTACAGGGATGTCAATTCGGATGTGACTGCGTGGGCGCACATCAGGGACAGGTGTATCAGGCTGCTCGACGAGCATAGGCAGTTTGTAGCACGTCGTGGTCAGCTTCCGGCGCAGCCGAAGCCAGTCGCCCAGGCAGGGCAGGCAGGGCAGGCAGGGCAGGCAATGCAGGCAATGCAGCCATCGACTCAGCCAGCAAAAGCCGACTCGCAGCCCGCGCCTACGATCTGGGACCAGCTCGCGTCGGGACATGCTGCCACGCCGCCTCGGGCTACGTCGAGCAGCACTGCCGACGTAGCTTCGACGGGCGCTGGTGCGGGTGTTAGCCAGCCTGAGGCTGCAGGTGCGTCGGTGGTGAGCACGTGGAACGCGCAGCGCGTGGTGGTGAGCGTGGTGGGAGCGGTGTGGAGGATGGTGCCTGCGGATGCGAAGCACGTGGTGTTTGGAGCGCGGCGGCAGCAGGCGGTGATGGGAGTGTCGCCGGCGAGCGAGGCGGCGTCGATCGTAGCGCGCGATGCGACGCGGCTCGTCGCGGCGGTCGTCGCACTCAAGGAGCTGCTCTGCCACAGCCTCGCCGAAGACGCGTACGGTTCGGTGCAGAAGGACATCCGGCGCGTGCTCGTCGCGCTCGTCGAGCTCGACAGCGAGATTCGGCGCTTCGGCCTCGAGCTCGAGGAGCGCGCCGTGCAGATCGACGACAAACTCGCACGCCACGACGCCGAGGCCTCTGCTAGCTCCGCCGTCGGTGGTCAAGACAAGGACGAGGCGCAGCCGCCAAGGCCAGCGCGGAGCGAGTATCAGGACGAGCTGCGTGCGGCGTGGCGAAGCAGCGGCGCCGAGAGCCTCGAACTCAGCCTCACCGCCGCCATCCGCCAGATCCTCGAGACGTTTGCGAGGTTCGATCTCGAGCTCGGCACCGAGCTCCAAGTCAAGCTCGCCGACTGCCTCGCCTGAGACGATGCAGCAGCAGCCAAGCCCGCGCTCAATTCCTACATCTTCTCATGGTGCCAAACGGCCAAAGGCGTGAACAGTGTGGATGGCTTGTCGATGAGGACGCAGAGGCCATGTCAAGGTCCGAGCGCCGCCTGCGCAGTTTGAGCTTCGGTGTCGGAACGGCCGGGACTGCGCTGCCGAGTAGAGATGGACTTGCAACGCGCTGGGGCAGGAGGCGGAATCGGAACCTTTCCGATCCTGCCTGGGCGGTGGAGGGGCGGTGGAGGAGAGGGTTATTGAGTAGTCAGTGAGTGCGGAATTTCACACTCAGCGCATGTTTGCAGTGGGCCAAGTTAGATTACAGTACACTGGTGCTGGGCTGCGTTGCTCTCTGTGTCTCTCCGCATTTCGAATGGGCGCTTCTCTCTCTGCCGTTTTTTCGGGAGCAGAGCGAGTGAGTGGCAGGCGTGGATTCACGAGGCTGAAAGTGGCCGATTTGCAGTCTAAAAGCGCTCGTCGATGCACAGCTAGCTGCACGCCGCTCTCACGCGGTGGGTGGCGCTTTGGCGCTTTTGGCCCTTTTTCGGTTGAGGCTGAGCACGGCAGTGTCGTCTGGCCCTTTCCCCCCCGCATCCCAACCTCGGGAGAGTCACACACTGCACGCACTGCGCCCCATGCACGCCGCCCGGCTGCTGCGCCCGCCTAAACCACATCCATTTCCAATCACGCCCAGCCTGGCGAGCGCTGCTTTCGGCCACCATCCATCATCACCTTGGCCTGTCTCGCCTTGCCTCGCCCGCTCTCCTCATTCGATATCGATCGCACCTCTCCTCTTCGGATCGCCCCGTCGTGGCGTGAGCTCAATCCTCGGTCCGCCTCTCACTCGCGACTCATCACCTCGTCACTCTTTCGCTGCCATCACACCCACCACGCGCGCTTCCCACGCCACCGGCCATCAACCTCAACCTCCGCGCGTTTCATTTCTCGCCACCGCTCGGTTCATCCCATCCTCGGCTCGGCTCGCCTTGCCGCCCGACCATGCACGCTGGCTAGCGCTCGCCATCCACCCTTTGTCGTCTCTCTAGATCAACTGCTCTCGCACCTCGTCGCTCGATCTTGCCTCGCTCTCATACGCGTCCACCTCTTCGGATCATCCCGTCTTCCCCCTGCTCGTAGCGGCGACTTGCGCTAGCTGCCACCATGCAGGGCTCTTCGCACGACACCATGTTCTCCCAGCATGCGCAGAACCTCTTTGCGCACCACTCACACGATGATCCGTCCCGCCGCTCGCTTCCACTCCACGGCCAGGCGCGCTCCGATCAACACGCTCAGCCGCTCTCGCCTGACATGCCCGCTCCTGCTCAACAGCACCAATTCCAGCCTCAGCACCAATCGCAGTCGCACACGCAGTCGCAATCGCAGTCGCATCTGCCGACGGCCATCTCTCCACACCAAGCGCCGTCGCATCACCACCATCCTTTCGCCTTCCAGCAGCAGCAACACTTCAACCCCTCCGCCACCATGCTCCAGCCTGACCCCAACTCATTCGCCCATCCCATGCATCCGCCCTCGCACCCCTCGCACCGAGCTGCCCACGCCGACCCTCGTCCGCAACCTGCCCTCGACCACGCCATGCTCAACGCCGCATTCCTGCAACCCACGCACAAGCAGCTTCGCCCATCCCAAGCCACACGCACCTACCTCGATACCTTCGAAGACCCCATCGCAGAGGCATACATCGCTGGTCAGACCCTCGACGAACCTTTCTACTCCGTCGCAACACCGCAATTGGCTTGGCCCGCCGACGGCTCCACGCCCGTCAACCTCGGCACAACTCCCAACACGGCCTCCCAGACGACGGACCATCCTCCCGCTGCTGCGCACCACTCGCTCAATAATGCACACCCCGCCACCCTCGACGACTTTACCTTCATCGACAAGCCAAAGCGTGACCCCTCCACCTTTGACTCGGCTGCTGCCATCCTCGACGACGCCGGTTTCACCCGTTTCTCCGAGATCAACGACGATGAGCCCAACGAGTCCGTCGCACCCACTCGCGCTTCCGCTGCTGCCGGTCCCTCCTCCTCGGACGCGCTCAACCAAGCCGCCTCCGGCTCCGTAGCCGCCGCAGCCAAGAACGACGCAATCCCGCCCCGCCGCCGAACACGACGTCGCCAGAACATCAGTTGCGACCAGTGCCGCGCCTCAAAGCGTGGTTGCGACTTCCAGCTCCGCCTCGATGCAGACGGCAACGATCTCAACCAGCCAGACGATCCAGCTGCCGCCGGCAATCCAGGCGACAAGCGCAAGCTCTCCGACGCCGGTCAGGAAGCCGCTTCCGGCGCAAAACTCGTCTGTTCCAACTGCCAGCGACGCGGCATCGAGTGCACCACCAACTTTGCCGACTCGGTCCGCGAGAGCAAACAAGCCACCACCACCACCGCCACCGATCCGGCCTCGTCTCAGGGCTCCAAAAAGCGCGCCATCGCAGACGATGCCTCCGAGAACGGCGTGCGCTCCAAGTCGGTCTCCACCGACGGCAGCTCCCCCGCCGCGCAAGAGGGCCGTGACCAGCTCATCAGGGCTTTGCAGAGTCGCAGCGAGTCCAACATGCTCTCCACCTCGGGCGCCAACGTCCGCTTCGCCATGCGCGCAGACTCGTTGCTCCTCACCACAAATCGCATGCGCCTCTACGTACACACCGTCGAGCCCAGCGCAAACCTCTGGCTCTCCAGAGCTTGCTCGCCCCTCCGCACCGACGGCGACCTTGGCGCCTACATCCGCAGCGCCGTCGGCATGGACGCCCTCAGCCTCTCCCAGAGGCTTTGGTCCTCCTGGCACGTCGACGCGCCCTCGCCCAAGAAGGAGCACCAGCCCAACCTCTTCTACCTCGTCTACGGCCTCGACCACCTCGGCGGAGAGATGGGCGTCTGGGGCGAGAAGCCGCAACCCTTCTCCGCCTCGCCCAACCCGGCCTCTGCAAACCAGCGCGGGCCCGACTCGGCCCAAGAGGCCTCGGCCCACTTCAACGACATCTTCACCGACATGTTGGGCATGGGCCCAGGCGGCTGGCGTAGGTCCAAGAGGGATCTCATGATCGACGAAGCCGTCAAGGCGGCCATGCTCGCCTACGCGTGCCAGTTCCGCCTCGACGACGAGATGACCTCGTCCACCGCCGACGCCGCCTCCAAGCGAGCCACCGACGGCGTCCAGTATCGCGACGCGCACGATCGCATCGCTACCGCAGCTTGGAAGCGCGCACGCTCCTTGATCCTTCAGCTCGCTCCTCGTCGCTCCTGTCGCATCGCCTACGGCCTCTTCCTCTTCGGCGTCACTGCTCCTCCGCCCGGTGCGCTCGCCGAGGGAGGCTCGCGGTCGGGCGCCGATGCGGCCGAGGACGCCGCCTTTGCGCTCGAAACCGCCTCGAGACATCTCGAGTGGTTCGTTCAGCGATGCCGCGACCTCGTCCGCACCGTCGACAAGGCGGTCAAGAACCCGCTTCTGAGCAGCAACCCGGAGGTGATCAAGCAGCAACGCATCGCGGCCGACCTCATGGGCCTCGCCGAGTCGCTCGGCTGGTTCGGCCTCCTCATCGACACCGTCACGCACGTCTCCCAGGGTCGCCGCTCCAGCATGCGTGAGGACAACCTCGTCTACCAATCCACCGGTATCGGCTCAGGCACCGACCCGGGCCTCGGCAAGGGGGTCGGTCAAACGCCTTCCAGTGTCGGCAGTCCGCCCGACCGCACCGCCGAAGCTCTCTTCGCAATGCAGGACGCCCTCAACCTGCTTCCGTCTCGTCAGGCACCGCCCGGAGCTTTCCCGGGCACCTCGGAGTCGTACATGCACGAGGAGTCCGAGGTCGACGGCACCTTCCAAGTCGACACCGAGATGTCGCGCAGAATCATGGAGCGCGCGGCCTGCGCTCGCGATCTCATCCCTGCGCTGCTGCGCAATCCGGGCGCGCTCGCCAACGCCATCCCTTTCGACGTTCTCATCGGAGCCCAGGATCCGGACGCGGCTCCTTCGGCCGGCCCGATCATCAACATTCAGAACCCGAACGGCGGTCTGAACGAGCAGGTCGTGCTGCTCGGCGTCGCATGGGGCACCGCGGTCGAGGTGTACATCTGGCGCCGCGTCGGCATGCTCCAGGCGGCAACAGAGCAGCTGCTTGCGGCGACGGATCCGGTGCAGGCGCTCATCGCGGGCGGCGGCAGCATCGTCACCGAAAAGGTCGAGAAGATGGTGATGAACGTGCTCGAGGCCATCCGCCTGTTCCACAGCATCTTCGACGGGCTCATCGCACGCGCTCTCGACGAGTTTGTGCATCTGTCCCGGCAGGCGCGCACCATGCTCTCCTTCTTTGTGATCCACATCCACTTGGGCGTGCTCCACTTTACGCAGCTCGCCAAGAGGATCGAGCAGAAGGAGCTCGAGCTGATCCAGGCCTTCAACACTGCGCATGCGGCGCATGCGGCGCATGCGGGCTCGCCTCCGCAGACCGCCTCGACGTCGAGCGGCGTCAACCTCGCCTTCTCGCCCTTGACGGTCAACAGTCCTCCGCAGCCGCCGTTTGCTGCGGGGCTGGCAGCCTCGCCAAAGGGCGGCGCGGCTGCGGGCGGCGCGGCTGCGGGCGGCGCGGCTGCGGCCAGCGGATCTTCGAACGGCTCGCCGCCGTCATCGATCTCGGCGCAGAGCGTGCCGCACCAGCCGCTGCGGTCGGTGATGCTGCACTCGTCGGTGGAGCGGCGCATCGTGGGCAAGGCGGCGGCGCTCGGCATGGCGCACATGGCGTCGCTGGTGAATGGCGAGTGCGAGACGCTCGAGGAGGCTGCGCGCATCGGTCGGCTCTCGCCCAAGTCGGAGCCGCACGATGGCAAGGCACGCAAGGGTAGCTTCTACGCTGCCTCGCCCGCTGCCGACGACTTTACGCCGATCGAAGACTCGTCCTCGGCCCCTTGGCGCCATCCGTACCCGGCCATGGTCGCCGACGCGCTCAAGCTCAGCTCGCAGCAGCTCCACGACGAGATCTGGGACCAGCTCATCGCCGTCCCGCGCCAGGACGCAGAGCTCGCGCTGCTCATGGACAACTTCAACGTCCTCCTCGAAGGTTTCAGCCGCATGCTCCACGCTGTGCCCGGTTTGGGGAGCTACAAGCAGGTGCTCACCGACCTCGAAAACGCTCGTGACACCGCCGCCTTCGTCGCCACCCAGAACAGCTGAGGCATCCCGCCGCCATCGTGCGTTGTGCTCCGCTCTGCCCTCGTTCCTGCCCTCATTCATGGCGCGCCTGCAAGCACCGCCTTCCGTCTCTCCCCCTCCTGGCCCATCTTCTGATCCCCCTCAACCTAGCCGGAGCGCGCGCATCCACACACTCACACTTGTACTTGTAAACCCTGTCACGCATGCTGCCATCTCTTTCTTTTTCCTCCCCTGCTGGAATCCTCACGTCCGCGCTGCAGGCCAAGCACGACTGCGGCAGCTCGGAGACAAAATTTGGCATTGCGGATCTGTGAACTTGGACCAGGCCAGCGCTTTGAGCCCGGCGGACGCTTACGAGCGGGGCGAGTTGAGGGCGGTTCGGCAAGCCTGGGCGATGATGTGGGCGACGGCGGCGATGATGGGTTGGCGGACGAGGGTGAAGTGGTTTGCCTCTGTGATGGGGACGACGGTGATGTTGTCGAGGGGGATGCAGCGGTCCCAGCCGTCTGTGCCGCTCGTCGCGCGGTTGGGGCGGAAGAGCCAGCTGACCGACTCATTGGCTCCGTTGATGTCTTGCACGCTACCGGGCAGCTGTTTGTCGGCGACAATGTACCACGTCTGTGGGATCTTTGCCTTGTGCGTGCCCGCGAATGCATCTGCAGGTCGGTAGCCGACGAGGCTCTGGACCGTGGCGCGGAAGTGCGCGAGCAGCTTGGGCGAGAGTGCGGGCGGGGCGATGTCGCGCACCTCGGGCGCGGTGAAGATCCAATCCACCACGCTGAACGGCAGCGGTGGATACAGCAGCGGACACGGCGAGTCGAGCAGCAAGAGCGCGGCCACCCGATCGCTCTCTTTGCCGCCGGACGATGCGAGCAGGCGCGCGATCTCAAACGCCACCATCCCGCCGAAACTCCACCCAGCCACCAGCCACGGCCCTTCGGGTTGCAGCAGCTTCATGCTCTGCAGGTAGTACTGCGCGATCTGACCGATCCCCCCGGTCCACAGCGAGGCGTCGCGAAGGAAAGGAGAGTTGACCGAGTACACATCCCGATCCATCGCCGGCAGGAACTGGTATACCGTCGACATGCCCGAGCCGTCCGGCAGCAGGAAGAGCGGCGTGCTGCCTTCCCGCTCAGTCCCCTTGCGCAACAGCACAGGAGCATGTAGCTCCGGAATCACGACCTGTTCGACACCACTGTCAGCCTGCTGACTGCCCGTGGCGACCTGACCGGCAGCTTCAGGGGGACCGAACTCGTTGTCGAGGAAGTGGCGGATCTCGCGGAGCGACGTGTACTCCATGAAGAGAGACGAAGGCAGCTGGATCGGCAGCGAGCTCGACAGATTGCCCAGCACGAGCAGCGACATGAGCGAGTCCATGCCGAGATCCGCGAGGTTGGCGCCTTCGTCGATGCTGCCCTCCGCCACGCCGAGCTCCTTCTCG
This sequence comes from Moesziomyces globuligerus, assembly GCA_030849465.1. Lineage (NCBI taxonomy): Eukaryota > Fungi > Basidiomycota > Ustilaginomycetes > Ustilaginales > Ustilaginaceae > Moesziomyces > Moesziomyces globuligerus. The sequence goes on from JARVLF010000004.1 coordinate 124,195, forward strand.
ATCGTCGACGTGATGGTCTTCATCGTCTCTTCTGCCATCGAGTTGCCGCCTGCCGGCTTTGAGCTGATTGCGGCTTCGCTCTCCGTTGGGACCTCCCTGAAGGCGGTGGAAGAGTTCGCCGACGCAACGACGGCAGCCGCGCTGCCAACATCGCTCTGTGGCTGCAGCACCGGGCCAGGATCGACTTCGTCACCTTGATCGCCGACCTGCTCCTTGATCCAAGCCAGGAGCTCTTGTGGACTGCTGCACTCCATGAACAGCGACTGCGGCAGCGAGAAGCCGAGATTCAGCGACTCGAGCGACGAGATACACACCAGAGACATCAGACTGTCCAGCCCCAAGTCGACGAACTTGGCCTGGGGCTTCATCTCGTCGGCCGCGATTCCAAGCTCGGATGCCAGCACGCCGATGATCTTGGCATGTATCTCTTGGGCGACCCTGGACGATGTCCTCGGCAGAAGCTGCTGCGCTGCCTCCGGGCCCGCTGGCCTCTCTCGCTGGACGGATTTGCCGGGCAGTTGTGCGGCCTCGAGGGATGCTGCCGCGGCGGGTGCCTTCTCCTGAACCCGGCGACCGGGAGCTGCCTCGACGCTTTCCAGACGGATTCCGTCAAGCTCGCCGAAGATGCACATCTGTGCGTCCAAGAGCAGCAGATCGACCACAAGTCCCTCGTTAGAGCTGTCCTCGGGGGCAGCACGAGCACTGGGTGAAACGAAGGCGATGTACTCCTGAGGCTTCGTCGGTGGCAGACGAAGCCCTTGAAGCACCTCGTTCCTCACAACCATCTCGTCCATGGATGTGATCGCAAGTCCGGCATCTGCGCCGCCATCGACGTTGCAGCTGTACCAGCGAAGGCACTCCCCGGCGCTCGTGAGAAGCATTGGGATACCGCGGAGCAGATCCGCATCCGGTGCGGTGCTACCAAGAGCATCAGAAATGCAGAACATTGCTTCTCGCGAATCATCGGAGAAGTGACCGTTTCGGATCGACCTGGTGAAGGTCGAGTCGTCACCGCCCAGGCTCTTGTAGATGAGCTTGGCGTCGAGCTTCTCGCCGCCGTCTCGGAGCCTGGAGAGCCTCTCGCTGATGTAGCCTTGCAGCTTGAGCCATCTTCGATCGAGATCCTGATCGTCGATCCAGCGGTAGTTGAGCTCCCCGATGATGACGCTGGCGCTCGCATCGGTTCTCAGTTGGACGCTACCTGCACTGGACTCGGGTGTGCGCGGATCAATGTTGACAGCGAGCACGACATCGTTGGCTCCGAGCAGCTCCTGGCCAGCCTGGGGCAGCCGAATATGTGTCAGACGGACACAACTGCGTTCGTGCGCCTGGGACGTGGCTTCCCAAACTGTTTCCGCCATGCATTCGACACCGAGAGCCGCGGGACTAGCGGCCTTCTGCAGGAATGACTGAAGAGGGTCGGCAAGATCAGAGCGGTAGATTCGCAACTCCTCGTCGGCAGACACCTGCGCAGTCAGCAGAGGCTGAGTCGGGATCTCGGCGATATCGCTCTCGTCGGGTCCTCGCGCGGCGCAATTGCCGAAGCTGGAGTCGAGTGGAGCCTGGCTCGCGGTGACGGTGCTCTTTAGCAGATTTCGATCGTGATACTCCATCCAGAATGACTGAAGATGGAACGGATAGGCTGGCAACGTCGGGATGAAGCGCAGCTCGGCCAGATGGGGACGGAAAACCTCGATCCATCGAATCGTGTAGCCGTGTCGATAGAGGCGACCCAATGTTGTGAACAGGGACGACACTAGTCGGCCGCCGCCCGAATCACACTGACGTACCTCGTTCGTGACGAGATCATCCTTGTGGACAAGACTCACAAGCTCGCCCACTCTGACCCATTGATGGTCATCAGGCAGAGCCTCGTTGGTGCCGATATGGTGTCCATTCACCTGGTCGACAAGCTGGCGCCACAGTCGATCCGAAGCCGAATGGAGAACGTCGTTGGGCTGGATCGTCTTGCCATCAGCTCCGAGCACGCTAGCATATCCCGAGCGAATCAGACTCCCGAGGGAGGGACGTGCTCCGTGACGGGCGAGGTCAGAGAGAAGTGCTGCAACGCCGTCAACATCGAGCCAGCCTCCCGAGTACAAGCTCGGGAGGACTTTGCCGGCAACGAGCGAGGGTCGAAGGCCGTACTCGTCGAGAAGGGAGGCAAGGCACATCTGCATCGCTTCCGCGACTCGATGCTTCTCGGCAGCTCCTCGAGCGTCGAGCGTCGAGCCGAGCGTGTCGAAGCGCTCCTGCAAATCTCCGTACAATTGGAACGACTTTCGCAGATCCTCGATCGACGCGTCGTCGACTGTCTCGAACAGCATCGCAAGGGGGCGGAGATCCGATGTGGGTCGCGCCTCCGTGAAAGCAGCGGCGCGAAGCTTTCGAATGAGCTCTTCCTGTTCTGAAGCAACGACAGCTAGCCGAAGAGGATGATGTGTCCGACGACAGGCCAGCGTATAGCTCAAGTCGGCGAGACAGACTTCGCGCTGAAGGTAGTCAACGATCGCCTTTTTGAGCTTATCTGCTGACTCGCTGGTCTTGGCAGAAAGAAGGAAAATCCATGCGCCACTGTCGCCATTCGTGCCGGTCCCCATCGGTCTCGATGCAGCAGCAGCCTCGACACCGTCACTGCCGGACTTCTGCAGCAGCACAGCTCCATGGCACCCAGTGCTTGCAAGACTGTTGACAAGGATGGTCCGGCGACCCTTATCATCTGTCCTTTCCGGTAGAAGCTGAGCCTCCGTGGGGACGAACAGAGAAGAGCTGGCGCAAATCGCCGCAATTCGGGGTTGCAGCTCGGAAGGCGAAGGGATTGAGACCTGCCTCGGGACGATCCCCTGGTTGAGAATCAGGACTGCCTTGATCACGGATGCCATAGCTGACACGGCCTCTCCAGCGCCCAGGTTCGGTCTCGAGCTGGCAACCGAAACAACATCGTTCGACGAATTGACCCTTGCTCCTTTGGACCTCGTGAGAAGCTGCGCGAAAGCTTCGACCTCGGCGGCCTCCCCAAGTTGCGTGTGAAATCCGCTTGCCTCGATGTGAGCGAGGGCGGAGGCATCCAGACCTGCTTCGGACAGCACGTCCGCCAGGAATGAGGACTGAGCAGCGACCGCACCTTCTCCGTCCGGACGGGCACCATGGTAGGCGGTGCGAGCTGCAGAGACTGTGGCGAGAATCTGATCCCCGTCTTGGATCGCAGTGGAACGCCGCTTCATGAGCAGGACACCGCATCCGTCACCCCTCGTGGTCCCATCGTGTCGCGATGAGAACGTCAGATTCGTGCCAGTGCGCGACAAGATCCCCTCCTTGTCCATCGCGATGAACATTTGCGGCTGCGTGAGCACGCTGACCGCACCAGTCAGTGCGACGTCGCATTGTCCACTGAGAAGCGCACGTCTCGACCACTGGATAGCCGACACTGCGGAGCACTCGAGCGAGTCGACCGAAACGCTTGGGCCTTCGAAGCTCAGGGAGAAGGACACGTGCCCGGGGATGAAAGCTCGAATGTTGCCGGTGATGAAGTAGCTGCCGATGTTCCAGCTCGCATTTTCGCGGTAGTCGTCCCAGCTCGCCCCCATGCAGACGGCGATCCGCTTTTTGTCGAAGGAAGAAGGCGAATTGGCTTCCGAGGAGAACCCAGCTCGCTCGAGTGCCTCGTACGAACAGAGCATCACCAGCCGGTGCTGAGGGTCGAGTTGCTCGACCTCCTTCGGTGACATGCTGAAGAGCCGAGCGTCCATGCTCCGCACCACCTCCTCGGGGAGAGCATGCATGTGCCTCGCCATCGTCTGGTTCTTGCCTGCGCCAAAGTATGCGTCGATATCGAATAGATGCTTTGGGATTTCGGCCACGGTCGATCTTCCCGTTTCGAGGCAGGTCCAGAGCTGTTCGGGACTGCGCACGTTCCCGGGGAAGCGACACGCCATCGATACGATGACGACCTCGTCTGCGTAAGCATCAGCTCGAAGCTGAGCGGGCAGTGCATGGCTCAGGACCGGCTGCGCTTGGCGGCTGCATCGCTCGCGGAGCAGCATCGGAACATCAATAATGCTGAAGTCTCGTGATGCGAATCGATCGCGAAGACGGCTCCGAAGATCGGCTGCCAGATGGTTGCCCGGTCCGAAGGAGATGATCACGTCCGGCCGGCTCTGAGCTGTGATGGGAACACCTTGCTCGCTCGTGACCAGGTTCTCAACCATGGCGTCCCAGTCTGCCGTTCGAGATAGATTGCTCTGAATCAGCATTTGAAAGACGCCTACCGTGCTGATCTCCGGCAGGACCTGACCGGTCACTGTCTGCCAGATGTTCTTTGAGCTCGAGGGCAAGCCCACATCTTCAAGCATACCCCGGCGTCCAAGATCGAGCAGCACGAGTGAAGCTTCTTCTTCCAGAGCAGGACTGTGGTAGGGGGAGAAGATCTCCAGTCGAGAGACACGACAAGCCTGTCCGAGGTCCTCGGTCAGGATGGATCGGAAGCGTTCCAGAGCCAGAGGTGGACCCCCGATGGAGACCTGGTTGGCCGCCCTAGCCGTGACAACAAGAGGTACGACTCTGTCCAGTGGGCGGGCTTGCTCGAGCTCGTTGAAACGTTGAAGATGAGTCCAAAGCTTTGTGACAGTGCTCGGCTCTTTGAATGCGACGACGATGCTCCATGGCTCGGAATGGGACGGGTCAGACGCAGGACTCAGGAGCCGGTGCCGGGCTAGAGTAGAGCGCACGCTGATCCAGAAGCACGCGCGAATTGTTTTGATGGCGTCTTGGCAATACGCCCAGGCGACCTTGGGCAACGGTGCAGGACCGTCCTCGATCAAGTGTCGCAATGAGTAAGCAGAAAGCGCCCCCGTGCAGAAGCCGAGCAAGTGCGAACTTGGCGAGACGACGGCCTTCCAGGCCTGTGAAATATGATCGTCGGTCTCGCAGGGGGTCTCGCCGTCCTGCCCTCTCCGGTGAGCGATGCAGAGTAGCGCTACGACATGCGCCGTCTGTAGCAGACTGAGAAGCACGCCATTCACCACGGGATCCGTCAGACCCGTTCGACGATGGAAGCTGGTCAGCGACCTGAGATCAGCGAAGGGCTCGAATGGCGGGAGGAGGGGAAGAAGCTCGATCTCGGCTGGATGGTTTGTTGGGGTCGACGGACTGCCATCGGGAAAGCGATTTGCGATGCTCTGCAGTTCGTTGCGGACGGCTTCGAGAGCAAGTGATAGGAAGGATGCCAGCAGAGGATGGCGTTGGCTAAGCGTCAAGATGGGATCGAAGGCGGAAAGGAAGTCGGATCCTTGCGAGCCAAAGATGATGAATGGAACGCTCGGCGCCGATGGTGCAGCCACGCGTGGGTCATCGTGCGCCGCCACGGGCTGAAGGTCTTGACTGGGGCATATCTTGTCAAAAGAAGAGAATGCAGAATCGGCCGACATGGTGCTGAAGTCGAGCGCGACTGGCAGAGAGAAGCGCGGTGCTTTGGCAAACAGAGAAACTTGGTCAAGAAGGGGAATGATTAGATGACTAGCTTGCCTATCGGGTCAGCGGAAATGGTCTTTCGGGTGCTTCGTCTGGCTTATTTATGGACGGCGAGGATCAAGGTGCCGTCGGGCACAAGAGGATTGCGCAGACATCTGCTTCACGGTCATCGTTTCTCACTGCCCAGCACCGAGGTTCATGCTGCGGTGTTGCGCCAGAGGGCAAGGTTGTGGTCGAGTCTGCGAGCTTGCTAGGTTGATCAGGTGGCGACACCTTTCGGAACCCCCGACGCGGGCGAAAGCTTCGGAACAAAGCCTAATTGCCGGAGCTTGCGGTATGCAATCCAAGCACATCGATAAGGGGCAAGCCACAGCCAGCTTGAGAACAGTAAGAATGTTGGCATTGCAGTCGTCGGATCTGGGCCGAAAGGTTTGCCGTGGGAAAGACATGGGAAGGCGGATGACAATGGACCGGAGGCTGGCGTGATTGGCGCAGCCTACTGGTCGGAGGTATTCTCAGCAGCTTCCTGGCTTCTGATCTTTGCGATCCTCTCGCGGACCACCTCGAGGCCGGGCAACTCGCCGTTGATGGTGCCGAAGATGGCATCGCGGACGCGGGCGCTGCGGGAGTTGAGGCCTTGGCTGCGGTACCACTCGTTGGCGCCGGGTGTGATGCGGTCGAGGTGGGTGAGTCGCTCTGCGCCCGAGTACCTGCTGCTGTCCATTCCGGCGGAGACGCCTGCACCCGTGGCGTTGTTGTGCCTTCGCTGGTACATGGCGATGTCGGCGTCTGTGAAGTGCTGGAGGCCGCGACCGGTGTGCTGGGACGAGGCTTCGGAAGAGAAGGATCCGAGCGTGGAGGCGCTGGAGGACTGGGCTGCGGCAGCTTCGCGTTCCCTGCGGGTGAGGAAGGTGGTGCTGGTGAGGTCGGAGACGAAGGACTGGACTTCCTTGGCGTTGCTAGAGGTGGAAGAGCCGGTGTTGCCAAAGGCAGGGACCGAGGCGGCGCGGTTGGACTGCTCGCGGGAAAACTCGGGGAGGCCTCTTGGAACGAGGTTGGGAGAGCGGCGAGAGACCGAGTCGGTGTTGAGAATGGACGAGTAGATTGTGTTGTCCAACGAAGCCTCCCAAGCGGGAGCTGCTTTGACGCCAGAGGCGTAGGCCATTTTTCGCGTCTGCTTGATGGGAAGGAAGGAGGGAGTCAAGTGATAGAGTTCGACGGCTCGACGGAGCACCTCATCCTTCTTTCGCTGCTGGCGCTTGAGGTGCTTGGCTTGCGCGGTGCTGGAAGTGGACGAAGTGTTGGTGCTGGTTGATGCAGACGTGGAGCCGGTGCGCGAGAGCTGAGGTGCGGCGGAGTGGGAGAAGGCGCGCGACGAGGCGCGGAATGCGGCGCGCGGCAGGCTTCGGATGGGAGCCGACATGGCGTGGGAAATGTCGACGAGCGAGTAGAGCTTGCGATGTCCGACTCGATACGAGATGATTGCGGCAACGAAGAGGTGGGAGCAAGGAGTACTGCCATGGCCTGCTGCTGATGACACCAGCGTCGGATCTTCCGAAGCTCGAGGGAACGGGCTGAAGCCGGGCCTTTTTTCACTCGGAGCTTGGGGTGAGCACATCACGTGAGTTGGCTCAGGCTTAGTCATCATCCCTAAAGCTTTCGCGCGCCAAAATTGTTAGAGCCCAAATGTCTCCTTTCACAACACAGCAGCGACTCGGCTGGCCCGTTGCATCGCTCCGGGACAGCGTCGTGGGACGGTGAGAGATTGGCTTGATCTGTGCAGGACTGAATAGCATCAGGATGACGGTGCTGACCCCTGTCTCGTTCGAGCTGGACGATCCTCGGCCTTTTCTCGTTTCGTCTTTGGCCAGGTCGGCGCGCTCCCGCCTAGGTCCGTGAAGGATTGGGAGCGTGTGAGCCCCTGAAGGGCCTAGGATGAGGCTGCCGCGGCCAGGCCTCTGAAATTCGTGATTCAGAGCATGGCGAGCGAGGTCGGAACGGCGCGGCTTGATGCAGCAGGGGAAATTTCAGGGTCGAAGGCTGAGGGACCGCGAGGTGGAGAAAAAGGGGCGGCCAAGGAGTGTTGGTCTCGGTCTCGGACTCGCTCTGTGATGGCGCGTCACTCTGCACCGCGCGTCTGAGGCGGTGTGTACTGTATGTTTTTAGATGTTTCCTGCATCCCGCCGAGTGTCGCCTGCATCGACTGCAATCACAATCACAGCACAGGAGTGGGCGTAGCTGTGACTGTACCGTACACTGTATCAGAGAGAGAATTAAGCAGCAGAGTTTGCAGCGACTCGACTCGAAGCGAGCAAGAGCTGCATCTCCCGTCTTTGCTTTTGCTGAGCGCAGTCGGCTCCTCCTTGCCTTTTCTCCGCCATCTCCCCTCACAGCTACAGACAAGCATACCTTCCTTTGCGTTCACTCCGCCTTCGGACACATCCGATCATCGAGGGACTTCCACGCCCACGTCGCCTGGCTGCGCTAGACAGACTCGTATCGATCTCAACGCTGCCGACTCGACGAGGAACGCGCTGGCCATCTACCACTCGTTAGCTTCATCAAGATGCCTGTGCAGGAATCCGTCGACATGTCGGCCGCTTGGCTCGCCCATGCACCGCCTCCGCCGCCCTCGACCGACGTGCGTAAGCCCCGCCGAAGCTCCTCCTACGAACCTCTCTCCGCCAAAAACGCCGGACTGATCAACGAGACACATACGCGCGGTGGCTACCTTCCGCCTAGCTCGCATTCGCCCGAGCCCGCTCGCCCGCGCAGGACATCGGTCGAGGAGCTACGAAGCGCCGCTGCATCGTCCTCAACACCGCCCCCCACCGTCAAGCGTGTGCGCTCCAAAGTGGCCTCAAACCCAGTCCCCCCAGCGCCAAGTGCCTTCTACAATTACCAGCATCAGCTTCAGCAGCAGCAGCAGATCTACCGCCAGAGAGAGCAATCCGCCCCCACTTCTTCCCAGCCTTCGCATTCCGCCAGATCTGAAGTTGCGTATGCGCTGCCGCAACCACCTCCCTCGTCCGTGGCAATGGCCTACAGCCATTCGGACGCTGCCTCGGGCCCAGCTCACTCGGCTTACGTCAGGGAGCGTCGTGACAGCGCTCCAGCTTCCACGTTCGCGAACCCGCCCCCGGCTCACAATGTCGCCTATCCTGCGCAGCACCCAGAACATGTCGCCACCGTATCACATGTACATGGCCCTTCCTATGCGGCCATGCCTGGCCCACCGGCCGCCGTGCCCATCTATGTCTCCCCGGCCCCAGCCGGCTACGTACCCTCCATGGTGCCGGCCTCGCATTTCCAACACCTGCCTTCGCACACTATGCATTACCCTGCAGCCGCCCAGCCACACCAGCCACATCAGCCACACCAGACTTGGATGCCAGCGGCACCCATCCAGCCTACGACCCACCAGGCCGCCTCACCCCTTTACTACGCCGCCGCGCCGCCCGCGCCAGCTCCGCGACAGCCTTGGGAAGCACACAGTCCCGGTGTCACCTCGCCTCAACACGCTGGCATGGTCTTCCCCCCTTCACCTGCCGCAGCTCCCTCGGCCGTATCGCCCGAGATGCACGCTTTCCCTGCCATGCAGGTGAGCTCTCCTCCCATGCCCGGATCCAACGGTGTTCCCGTCGGCCCCGCGCCAGCTTCGCATGCGGCATACGCGAGTGAACTCAGTCGACAATCCACCACTTCGTCCGTCGGCTCGGTCCGCCGGCCTCTACCCCAGCCCACTCGCACCTCCTCCAATCCATCCGCGCCCGGATCCCCCGTGACAGGCACCATCGGTCTCACCAATCGGAGCAGCGTCCGACGCGATCTTCCTCGTCCCCCCTCGGGTTCGCCAGCCACGATCTCTGCGGCCTCGAGCTACACCTCCTCGAACCTCGCCAAACGAGACGCCAGCAGCCCAGGCTCGCCCGACGCCAGCACCATGTCTCGACTCCCTCCAGCCGCTCTGAATCGCACCGAAAGCGTCCGACTAGCCGCCGAAGCACTCATGGCGCGCGGCGCACCCCAGCGCCGCCCACTCCGAAGCGCACTCGCAAGCACCACATTCTCTCCTCCCTTGCCAGCCAGCAGGATGGTCGGCAGTCCGCTCACCCAAAGCAACGCGCTTCCATCCAGCCAGAGCGAGCCTGTTGCCGCCAACACGACCACGTCTATGCGTGCCACACCTGCGAGCTCCGTGGAAGCGGCCGTGCCACCCACGACATATGCGCAACACAAATCGAGCCAAAGCGACGGATCGATCCTGGCAAGCTCGGTCGGGCCACAGACAGGCTCATCCCACACCCAGACTCAGACCGTCGAACCCGGCGTGAGCTCGGCACCTGCTCGATACCAGGACGCCATGAACCAAGCTGCCCATCGCAACGGACCATCCAATCACCGCACTCAGCCTGACGAGCAGGTACGGACGCAGTCGCCAAACGAGCTGGCCGATTCGATGACCAAGATGTCGATGAGCCAGCCTTCTAGTGCCCAGGCCGGAGCCACCAAGGCCGAATCGCATGCCACGTCCATCCCGGTCTTCAATTTTGACAGCCCCGATGATGAGCCAGAGAGACCCAGACGGCGACGAGGCAGCAGCGTTTCGCGCGCCTCGCCGACTCCAGGCCACAAGGTGATCCAGCACGCGACAGTGCCAACGATCATTCTGCCCGGCCAAGACGCTGACGACGACGCCGGTAACGGTCCATCCATCCAGGTCTCCGGGCCGGATGGCAACGATGGCGCGGCGGGCTCAGGTCCCACGATCTCGATCAGCACCGACGACGATGATGCGCGCTCGCAAACGAGCAACGGGAGCCGCGGCCCTTCGATCTCGGTCTCGTTCTCGGCCGAGCCGTCGGCCAAGTCTCAGAGAGCCGGAACGAGCCACTCTCCATCCTCGAGCCCGTACGGCAAGGTCAATGCCGAGCAGAGTCGAGTCTCTGCCTCATCGGTGGGGAGCGGCGCGGGCTGTCACGGATGCCGCAAGTGGATTGCGGGCAAGGTGGTCCATGCGCTGGGCACGACGTTCCATCCGAACTGCTTTGTGTGCGCGCACTGCTCGGAAGGGCTGGAGCACGTGGCGTTCTACGAGCACGAGGGGCTGCCGTACTGCCATTTTGACTACCACGAGCTGTTTTCCAAGCGGTGCTTCCACTGCCGCACACCGATCGTCGACGAGCGCTACATCACGGTACAGGACGACGAGCTGACGGCGCAGGACGGCGAGACCAAGGAGCGGTGCTATCACGAGCTGCACTTTTTCTGTGCCAACTGCGGCGATCCGTTCCTCGACCCAAAGGTCGCCGGCTCGGCGGCGGGCGGCGATCCGGGTCTGATGCTGGCCGACGAAAACGGCAAGGTGAAGCACGGCGGCATGGAGTTCATCGTGCACAAGGGCTATCCGTACTGCGAAAAGTGCCACGTCTCGCTGCACAAGCCGCGCTGCAAGGCGTGCAAGAAGCCGATCGTGTACGACATGATCTCGGCGCTCGGCGGCAAGTTCCACCCCGAGTGTTTCACCTGCTCGTCGTGCGCACAGCCATTCACCGATACGCAGTTCTTCGTCAAGGACGGCAAGCCGTACGACGAGGAGTGCTACAAGGTGCTGCTTCGCAACATGATCTGATGTTGGCGCTCCACACACCCACACACTGTATTTCTAGATGCTTTGCGAATGGCGAGTCATTTGCCGGCAGAGCGATACGGGTGTTTTGATTGGGAGTGGGGGTTTGAAAGTCTAGGCGGGAGGATGAGGATTCTAGGGCTTGGTGGGAGGCGAAGCTTTTGCGAGGCGGTACATTGAGAGGAGGGTATCAGTTTTGTGGGAAGGGTCGTTTTGGTCTGCTATGGGGGCTGGGGAAGCGAAGAGGGGATCTATGCCTCTGGACTGTTTTGGGAAAGCGATGACGTCTCTTATGGACTCTGTGTTGCAGAGGATGGCCATGAGGCGATCGAAGCCGAGAGCGATGCCTGCGTGAGGGGGAGCACCGCAGTCGAGAGCATGGATGAGGTGAGCGAACCTTGCCTGTTCTGCTGCGCTGAGTTTGAGGACGTTTTGGAAGACGGATTGCTGAAGTGTTGCCGAGTGGATTCTAACTGAGCCGCCACCGATTTCCTGACCGTTGAGGACGAGGTCGTAGTGTTGGCCACGGACCTTTGCGATGTTATCTGGGTCAAGTTGCGTGTCGTCGTGGAGGTTGAGTAGATGGATGTCCTCTGCGACGGGGGCGGTGAAAGGATGATGGCTTGACTGCCACCTCGTCGCTTGGGTGGAGGACGAGAGCGAGGCGAGTTGATTCTTATCTTCGTCGGCGAGAGTGAGTGAAGAGGGGAACTCGGTGATCCAGCTAAACGCATCACCCTTGACCTCCAATAGACCCTTTTGGAGCAACAGAGCTGCGAGTTGCTTGCGAACATCTCCGAGCGCAGTGCTTCCGCCTTCGGGTGGATCGTTCCGCAGCGAAACAAACACATCCACCCCACCACCCTCCACCTCACCAACCTCGAGCGCATCTCGAAGCGCGTTGGCGAGACGTTCTACATCTACCTCGGAGGCCGAAAGCTCTGCCTCGTGCTGCAAGAACGTGCGCGTCAGTGCGCTCTTCTTGAGCAGCAGCGCTGCGAGCTCTTGCACATTGTGGGGCGATGCGACTCGGAATCGCTCAACCCGTCCTGCCAACCCGGCTAGCAGCATCTCGAGCTCTTTCTTGGACGCCGATCCGCGGCTGGCGTGGTGGTAGGGAAGGATCTCGAGACTCGTCCTGCGCGCTGCACGGTCGTCATCATCGGTGGCATCGGACGATACGAAGCCATGCGAGATGTCGTGGAGCTCAAGGCCGTAGCGCAGATCGGGCTTGTCGGAACCATAGCGCGTCATAGCGGTCCAGTAGGACATGACAGGAAAGTGAGCCGGCAACTCGCCTCGACCCGCTACGTGCCAGATGCGCGCAACAAGCGCTTCGATCACATCGCGCACCTGATGACCACCGATCCTCCACGCGCCGCGCGCATCTCTCGGATCGCTAGCACCATCGACCGGTCGAGTCTGTGAGGACGGAGGGGGTCCGCCGCTGACGAAGCCCATCTCGAGGTCGATCTGGGTGAACTCGGGCTGGCGATCCTTGCGACCGTCTTCGTCGCGGAAGCACTTTGCGATCTGAAAGTACTTGTCGGTGACGCCGGAAGCGATGAGCAGCTGCTTTGGCTGCTGGGGCGACTGGGGCAGAGCGTAGAAGCTCGGTTCTGTGCCGGCGGTCGAGGATGCGCGGGTGGGGACGAGGAACTCGCGCGCGCCCTCGGGCGTCGATCTCAGCAGCACGGGCGTCTCGATCTCGAGGAAGCCGTGGTCGTAGAGGTGATTGCGGACCGCATGCGTGATCTGGCTGCGGAGGCGGAGGTTGTTGGCGAGCGAGGGCCGGCGAAGGTCGAGGTAGCGGTAGCGGGCGCGGAGCTCGGCGGAGACGCCGTCGGCGTGAAGCGAGTCGGATGGTTGGAAGGGCAGATCGCGAGTGGCTGGGTTGAGCAGCGTGAAGCTGGTGGGGAGGATCTCGACCGCGCCGGTGGTGAGCGTCGTGTTGGAATCCTGGCTCGGTCGCAGAGCCACGTTGCCGTGGATGAGAACGGCGCTCTGCAGCGGCGCATCGGCGAGCGCGTCGAAGAGCGCAGACGAGGATGACGTGGGCTGCACTTTGAGCTGCACAGAGCCGGTGTGATCGAAGAGGTCGAAGAAGGCGAGCTGCTTGGAGACCTGCCTGGACGACTGGAGCCAGCCGGCGAGGATGACCTGCTGATCGGCGTGCGAAGGACGCAGCTCACCGCAGGTGTGTGTGCGGGTCGGAAAAGCGCCGTAGAAGGCACTCTGCCCATTTGATCTGGTTTCTGCAGCATCTCTACCCGACTTTGAAGACGACGGTTCTGAGGCGTTCGAGGATGCGTAAGCTCGGAGCTCGAGTGCCGCCGCACGAGGCGAAGCGCATGAGCCCGGCGGTGCGGCGGCAGCAGCGGCGGTGCGGAGTGAGCGCGCACGCAGAGCCGTGCGGAGCACAGCCCTTGCGGATTGCGAAAGCATCGATCGTGCTAGTGAGCGTCGCCGAGCGATGATGAGGACGCCAAGATGCCTCGAATTGGACGGCGGCGGTGTTGAGCAGCCGGAAGGAACGCAACTTTTGCATCGGGTTCGTGGAGTCGATCGGAGGTGTCGACAGCCGATGGGTGCCGATGGGCGCGCGTGTTTGCGCAAAGTGCAGAGAGGCCGAGGAAAGCGACAACGCGTCTTGGAAGGCGCAAAGAGGCCTTTGCTTCTTGAGACGCTCGTCCAACGCTTCTCGTCGGCTCGAGCTTGATTGCCTCTATCCCCCTCTTCTCCTTTGTCCTTTCTCCCATCACCCAGTCGCATCGCGAGCGACCGACCCTGCGCCTCCCTACCATCTTCACGAACCACAGCCAAGCAAGCATCTCCGACGTGTACGCGCGCGCATCGCGTCCCCAAGCTCGACGACCCCCTCCGCGGCGTGACAGGCCATCTTTCTTCCGTCGACGAGACCGTGACACTCACTGCCCGCCATGGATCGCCCGCGGCGCTCCACGCGTCAGTCGACGTCGGGGCTTCAGTCGCCCGCGCAGACGCCCGCTCCATCCACGTCTGCAGCTGGCGCCTCGTCGCCCTTTCCGAATTCTGCCAACGTGCCACCCGTGGCCATGGCCAACGGCAATGCGCCCTCGTCGCGCTTCGAAGCGTATGCCTCGCCGGCCGCCTTCCAGCCAGGCATGTCGTCGCATCCTGGGCCGAACTTTGTGCCAGGCTCGGCGCCTCCACCGCTTCACTACCCACACCAACCCCAGCACATGTCGGCGGACCAGGGCCCCTCGCAGCTGAGCCTGCAGTCGCTCCCCAACGTGCATCTGCTGGGTCGAGGCGCTGCGCCTATCGCACCGGGCACCTCCGTCGCGCCGCCTCGTCCGTTTGGCACCGCCGCCTCGGCGCCGACGATCCCGCAGGCCATGTACAGCACCTTCCCCTCGCGCATCAAGGCGGGCACCACCAACCTCCTCCAGTCCATGCCGCAGTCCGAGTGGTACGATCCTTCGGGCAGGCCGCTCGATCCCCTCGCCACCCCGACGCACGAGTCCGCCTACGGCTACGCTGGCGGCTCCACACCCCACCGTGCGGCGCGCGCCAGCGGCCGCCGCCGCGCGGGTTTCGTCCGGTACGCCGAGGCGGCGAGCTCGGACGACGACTTTGACGACGACGGCGCGGGCACCGAGGACGACACGGGCTCGCGCGGAGCCAAGCGACGCCTTGACGACGACGACGACGACGACTCGTCGCGCGCCTACCTCGGACAGCCGCCGCCCGCATCCAAGGTGGTGGCCAAGCGCGTCTACCACCGCACCAACCACGTCTACCACAACGACGACGACCTCGCGAGGCAGGCGGGGCGCAACGAGATCCTCGTCCCCATCAAGATCGAGCTCGAGGCCGAGCAGTATCGCATCAAGGACTCGTTTACGTGGAACATGAACGAGCGCCTCGTCTCGCCGAATCACTTTGCCAAGCTGCTGCTCGAAGACCTCGACCTTCCGCTCGAGCCGTACGCTGCGCAGATCACCAACATGATCCAGCAGCAGATCGAAGACGCGACCGGCGTGGCGGACATCGAGCTCGAGCCGGCGGCGGGCGGCGTGTGGGCGTCTGCGCGGCTCGACGAGACCGAGGGCGCGATGGCGATTCCCGAGGCGGAGCGCGGCGAGTACGATGTGGGCGAGGAGGCGGTCAAGGAAGGGCGTGGATGGGACTGGGGGTTGGCGCGACGGGATGAGGAGCAGCGACGATGGCGTAGGCGGATGGCGGAGCGGCTCGAGGCGGGGCGCGGGTTGGGCGAGGTGGAGGACGATCTGCGTGTGATTGTCGACTACGAGGTGCAGATCCTGCGTCACATGCTGCGCGATCGGTTGGAGTGGGATCTGTGCTCGCCGCTCACGCCCGAGTCGTTCGCCCGCAAGCTGTGCGACGATCTCGGGCTCGCGGGCGAGGCGCAGACGCTCATCGCCAACAGCGTCCGCGAGCAGCTCATCCACCACAAGCGCGCCGCGCTCGAGCTCGGCCTCGCCGGCAGCGGCCGCGTGCTCAAGCTCAAGCAGGCCGAGATGGAGCACGCCTGGGCCGAGCTGCATGCCGACAAGATGGACAAGCAGCGCAAGCGGCTCGAGCGCGCAGGCTCGGCGTCCGAATCGCAGTCGCAGTCGCAGTCCCAGTCGCAGGTCGCATCGGCGAATGCTACGGGAGGTGTCAACACGCGCGAGCCCTCGGTTCAGCCGAGTGGCGACGAAGATGTCAAGCGCGCCACCGAGGTTGAGGAGAATGCTGCATCGGGTCGTGGATCGGTGGAAGCGACGGAAGCGACGGGGACTGCAGAGGTGGAGGAGGAGGAAGAGGATGTTGAGACGTTGCACTTGACGGCGACGGCGACGGCGGTGCCGACGCGCGAGGGGACGAGTACGCCTGCGCTGCAAGCGGTGGCATCGAGCGTCGTGCCCACACGAACCTCTGCTCGGCTCTCCAACATGCTTTCCGAAGCGGCGGGCGCGAGTAGTGGCACTGCGTCAGGTGCTGCGACGCCCTCTGGTGTCACGACGACGGCGCAGGCGGGGGGGATAGAGCCAGTGTTGAGTGCGTCGCAGCGACTGCACAATGCCTCGTACACGGTACGTGAGATCCTCTCGCGTGGTCCTCGCCCGCTCGAAGGCATCTGGCGGGACTGGCACGAATCGCGCGAGTTCGGCCCGCTCCTCGAACGCCTCAACGACGACGACCTCGACAAGCTCGAAGAAGCCAACATCCGTGCCTCGCGTCGTAACCGTCGTGACGCCGCGCGTGCGTTTGGCGGTCGTAGACGTCGCTATGCCTAACTTGCCATTCACATTCACTCGACGCCATTTCTTCTGCATCGTTTTACTCTGTGTGTGTGTGTGGGTGGTTGTGGATATCATTCATTACTCGACGTTACTTTGACGTGGAATGGGAGGGGGATGTGTAAGAGTCATAAGATGTTGGTGAAATTATCGGCCACCGAAGCCGGCGCCGGAGCCTTTGGAGGTGGAGTTCTGGCCCTGTTTGGCGTCGTTGGTGGTCGAGTAGGCCTCCTTCTGCGAGGCGGCCTGGAGTTGGCCGCGTTCGAGGATGTGGGTGACGACGTCGACGTCCTTGTGGCTTTCAAACACCGTGTCGAGGAGTTGTTTCGAGGGACGACCCATGATGCCCTGTGCGCCCGTGCCCGTGTGGAAGATGTCGAACGAATCGACCACGTCGGCGAGCGGGATCGTCTTGTCGCCCTTGATCCACTTTTTGTACTCGTCGCCATTGACAATCACCATAAACTCGTCGGTCGACTGCGAGTCGGGCTTGAACACGACCTTGTGGAACGACTTCATCTTGACTCTGTTGGCGCTTGGAGGTTTTGGCAACGCTTGCGGGTTGGTGGTGGATGGGGCTGGTTGGGATGGATGTGGAAGCGAGGTCGAGGTAGAGAGCCAGACTAGGTTAAATACGTCTGGGGGTCCGAGCGGTCCTCGGCAAGGCCGGCAAGGCTGGCAAGGCTGGCGAGGCTGGGCCAGTCGGGCGGATGCTGGGTCACATTCCCACAGGCAGAGACGGCTCGGGCATGCGCGCTGAGCTCGGAGCTGCAGCAGAGTGACGCGCATGGGCCCTCTCTGCACAGAAGCTCGCCTCCACATTTCGCCTGCCTTGGCCAAACACATGCACAGGCCCACACGACCCGACAAAGCGCATCCACAGCTGCAGCCAACCTCGACCCCCGCAGCTGAGTGATCGCCACACGCTTTTTTCCATTTCCATTTCGCCCCCTTGTCACCCCTTTCGAGTTTGCCAGGTAACTTGTGTCTTCTCAGAGCCATCTGTCTGACTGCGACCTCAGTGAGCGTATCGGCGTGTCGGTGTGTCGGTGTGTCGACGTGTCGACGTGTCAGCGAGTCAGCGATCGAGGCGACTTGCTGGACAATGCAGCGGGGGTGTGGTTGGGGTGTTGGGCCCAAAGTGCGTGCCGGGAGCGCGTCGAGCGAGGCGGGAGCCAGCCAATCCAAAGCGGCCAAAGGGCGACGTAGTTTTACGTTTTCGTGCATCTCTGCGCCGGCGCCAACGCGCAGTGACGTTGTGCGCGCCTGTGCCCTGCCGCATTGCTCGCACTCTCGACCCACTCTTGGCAGCTTGGCATCCGTCTCACACTGTCAAGTCGACATGCACATCAGGTCGGCATCAAAGGGTATCGTTAAGCAATAAAGCGTAGCGGGTCGTTACAGGACCATCGCACTCGTCGTCAGGCAGAGGTCTAGTCGATGCTCGTCATGGATGCTGGACGGCGGACTGGCGTGGAAGCTTGGTTGGCGCTAGCATCGTGTGGGCGTGGCGGATCGTCGGCAAAGGGATCGGGACCAGCATCGTAGATCGACGAGACGGGTCGGGAGGCGTGGCCGATACCTCTGGCTGCGCGGCTGTGCGGACCTGCATCCTCTTCGATGATGCTCAGCACCTGTCGCAGCCGACCCGCCGCGGTGGCGTGCGCATGCGCCGCCTCGCCATCCGCCGGCTCATCGTCATTCGTTGCTTGCTCTTGGACGTGCTGCTCGTGTTGACCATCCGCATCCGGGCTGCTGCGGGCAGGCGGCTGTTCACGCGAGAGCAGCTCTTCAAAGTCGACGCTCTCGGAGCCAAACAGTCCGCCCGAGGCGGTGTGCGCGCTGGCGTCCGACGTCGACACCACCGTCGTCGCCTCGGAGACGGCCGACAAGCCCAGCAGCGAGTCGCGCGCCACATGGCCCGACCCCACCCCTGCGCCTGTCTTGCCCGTGCTCGCTTTCGGCGTCGACGCCACTGCCACCGCCGTTGCAGCCGTCTCGGCCGCACGCGAGGGCTTGGGCGTCGAACTCGAAGGCATCTCGTCCGTGGCGCCACTGCCGCTCCGACTCGTCGACGCGCGTGTGGGCGTAGCAGCCGCCGAGGCGAGCTTGGCGCTGGCGCCCGAAAAGCCCGCTCGCGGCAGGCCCTTGCTCGGTGTCGAGGGCGACATGATGTTGGCCGGCAGCACGCTGTGCGTCTTGTGCGCCGCCACCGCAGGCGTCGTCGAAGCGCCTGGCTGCTTGGCTGCCTCGTCGGTCGCGGTCTCTGCCTCGGTGACGCTGGTATCGTTGGTTGCGGCCTCGGTCGAGGTGTTGTGGATGCTGTTGGCGCCCGAGCTGAGCAGCGACATGGGGGGCAGGATGGAGAAGATCTCGCCGTCGTGTTTGGGAGGGCCGTAGCTGCCAAAGGGGTCGGGGATGGCGGCGAGCATGTGTTCGAGCACGGGATCGTT
Source organism: Moesziomyces globuligerus (assembly GCA_030849465.1). Lineage (NCBI taxonomy): Eukaryota > Fungi > Basidiomycota > Ustilaginomycetes > Ustilaginales > Ustilaginaceae > Moesziomyces > Moesziomyces globuligerus. The sequence continues at coordinate 143,034 of JARVLF010000004.1, forward strand.
GAGACCCTTGGAGCTGATGCGCTCCGAGATCTCGATCTGCGATCGGACGACGAGGGCGACCTTGGCCTCGATGAAGCGCCAGACCTCCTGTTCTGCGTCGAGCACCTCGGAGTAGTACTGCGCCTTGAGCTCGTCGATGGCGTCTACGTGCGACTGGAGTTCGGCGAGCGCGCGGCGGAACGAGTTGAGGTCGCGTTCGCGCTTGCGGCCGGCGCGGTTGTTGCGCGCCTCGGCCTCCTTGAGCTGCTTGCTCTTTTCGGCCACCGCCTTGTCGTGCTGCACCTGGCGGTCGGTGCATGCGGAGCGGTAGGTGTCGTAGTGGCTGAGCAGGGGGATGCTGAACTCCTTCCAAAAGGTATCGCACAGCACCTGCTCGTAGTTGCTCTTGAGGAAGTGCAGTCCGCTCGCCGCCTGCAGACCGGGACCGGATTCGTGCGCGCCCTTGACGCGCGCACACGTCTCGAGCGCACACGCCAGATCGGACGACGCCTTGGCCATGGAGAGCATGGCCGAGGTGTAGGCCTTGGCCGAGGCGAGCAGCGCCTCGTACGCGCCGAGCGAGGTGCGCAGGTCGGCGCGCGTGATGAGCAGCGCCGGGCGCGAGGGGAAGTCGAGCGAGGCCCTCGTGGTGGTGGAGAGCGAGGGCGACGGCGGCGCGTGCGGGAACGGCTGGCCGCTCGCATCGTGCGTGCGATGCGGCATCTGTATCGAGCGGATCGAGTGTGGACGTGGCATGGTGGCTGCTACAGCTGGCCGCAGAATGGTGGTGGCGCAGACCAGAGGAGCTCGTCGAGAGCCGAGCCGGGTGTTGGGTCCAATGACACCTGCCAACTCGCACACTCGGGAGCGGCGCGGCGCGTGTTGTGTTGGACGGGCGCGTGCTTTGGAAATTCCGCCAAGTATTAAATCAAAATCCGATTTATCAAAACGACCTCCGCAAAAAAAGGGGCTTTTCTTTGGCGGTTCCTGGCACCGACAACAAACTCAGCACAAAGCGACACCTCCGACGGCAGCCATCCGCAAGAAACACTGCTTTAGGTCAGGCGGCGCGACGCTCTGCCTCGTGGTCATACGGCTCGCACTGATAGGCGAGGATGCTTTGGATCCCCGCGTGGAAGCACCTTGGTCGCTTGGCGTTCAAGCGCCGAGCTCATGGTGAAGAGTGCTTCGTAGGGCCATGGTCGAGTTGGTTCGACTTGTCTACTTGATATGCGCACGTGCGCATTAAAATGGAGCCTTTATTGCCCTTTTTTCCTTTCTCTTTTTTTCTGCAGGAGCGGAAAGAGCCGCCGACGGTGTCAAGCCGAGTGCTGATGGATTTCTCGCTCTCCGCCGGGCCGATGTCGTGCTCCTAACTTTACTGCTTTTGACTGCATCCCCCCTCCCCCCTCCATCAACGTCCGCAGCAACATCTGCCCAACATGGAGAGGATCCAGCTGGGCGTCGCCGCCATGGACCGCAAGGCGCGCAGCAAGCCCATGCAGAACATCCTCAACCGCCTCATCAGCACAAAGCAGTTTGACGTCACCATCTTTGGCGAAAAGGTCATCCTCGACGAACCCGTGCACGACTGGCCCATCGTCGACGTGCTCATCAGCTTCTTCTCCACCGGCTTCCCGCTCGACAAGGCCATCTCGTACGCAGACCTCCGCAAGCCCGTGCTCGTCAACGACCTTCGCCTCCAGCAGGTCCTCTGGGACCGTCGCGCCGTGCTCGCCATCCTCGACAGCGTCGGCGTCCCCACGCCCCGCCGCCTCGAGGTCGACCGCGACGGTGGTCCGGATCTGGAAGACGCCATCCTCGACGACCTCAAGCAGCGTCTCGGCGTCGATCTGCGCAAGGACCGCCACACCAAGCATTGCCAGCTCGAGTCGTACGACCAGCTCGTCATAGGCAGCCACAGGATCAGCAAGCCGTTTGTCGAGAAGCCCGTCTCGGGCGAGGATCACAACATCCACATCTACTTTGCCAAGTCCAAGGGTGGCGGTGGACGTAGGCTCTTCCGCAAGGTGGGCAACAAGTCGTCCGAATACGATCCCAACCTCGTTGAGCCGAGGTCGGACGGTAGCTACATCTACGAGGAGTTTATGGACGTCGACAATGCCGAGGACATCAAGGTGTATACCATCGGACCGCACTTTGTGCATGCGGAGACGCGCAAGTCGCCCGTCGTCGACGGCGTCGTCAAGCGCAACCCCGACGGAAAGGAGATCCGCTACATCACCAAGCTCACCGACGACGAGGTGCGCATGGCCACCGCCATCAGCACCGCGTTCAAGCAGAACATCTGCGGCTTTGACCTCCTCCGCGTCGGTGGCAAGAGCTACGTCATCGACGTCAACGGCTGGAGCTTCGTCAAGGGCAACGACTTCTACTACGACAAGTGCGCCGAGATCCTCAGCCGCTTCTGCGACGACAAGGTCGTTCGTCGTCCGCTCGGCAGTGCGGGCACGGGCGCCGGTAGCGCGAGTCCGCGCGAACGCGAGCGCTCCGCCTGGAACCTCAAGGCTTCCGTCACCGTCTTTCGCCACGGCGATCGTACGCCCAAGCAGAAGCTCAAACGCTCCTTCAAGCCTTCGGACACGTGGGCTGCGCCGCTCATCGCACTCCTCCAGGGTCGCAGGGAGGAGATCATCCTGCGCACCCAGCTCGAACTCGTCTCGACCGCTGCTACCGACGCGCTCGCTCTGCCCGGAGCCAACGTCGACGATCTCGAACTCATCATCCAGCTCATCAACCGCAAGAAGGATTTGCCAGGTACCAAGGTCCAGATCAAACCGAGCTTCGACAAGGCCACGGCGGAGCTGGCCAAGATGCAGCTCATCATCAAGTGGGGCGGCGAGTTCTCGCACGCGGCGCGTCATCAGGCCAAGGAGTTTGGCAACGGCATGCGCAAGGACATGATCATCATGAACGCAGATGCGCTCGACAACTGCACCGTCTACACCTCGTCCGAGCGTCGCGTCACCGCTTCGGCCGAGATTTTTGCCGCCGCCTTCCTCGACGAGTCGAGCGGTGAAAAGGAGATGATCATCCGCAAGGATCTCCTCGACGACTCGAACGCCGCCAAGGACGTCATGGACGTGGTCAAGAAGAAGCTCAAGGCGTCGCTCAGGCCGGATTCGCCCGAGGCGCAGAAAGTGCCCGACGACTGGCCCGAGGATCTACCGCCGCCGGCGGCGTTGGCGTTGGAGATCGCGGCGCTGTTGGGTAAGCTGCGGGAGATCATGCGGCAGAACTACAAGGCGTTGGGTAAGGGAGTGGAGCGGGTGCAGACGCGGTGGTGTACGCACGAGACGCCACAGCTCTTCCGCGAGCGATGGGAGAAGCTGTTCAACGACTTTGAGGAAGATCCGCACGATCCCTCGCGTTCCTCCGAGCTGTACGACATGCTGAGCCACGACGGACTGCACAATCGGCAGTTTATCGAGTGCGTCTTTGCCGATCCAGCCGTGACCGAGGCGGATGTGGATAGCAAGTTGGTGGATCTGCACGAGCTCTACCGCAAGGCGTTGGCCATGTTTCAGTTCATCTGTCCGCGCGAGTACGGCATCACGCCCGAGGAGAAGGAGGAGATCGGATTCCTCACCTCGATGCCTCTGCTGCAGAACATTGTCGAAGACCTCAAAGGTGCAAAGGAGAGTAAGGGGATTTGTAGCCTCTACTTTACAAAGGAGAGTCACATCCATACGCTGCTTAACCTCGTGCTCGCCAGCGAACTCAACGTGGTCATGCCCAAGATTCCACCGCTCGACTACTTCGCCAGCATCACGTTTGAGGTCTACGAACGCAATTCCTCGACGACGCCGGCGTCGAGTGCATCGTCGGATCCAGCAGGTAGCGCAGGTAGCAGTCTGCACAAGAGCCCCTCGACCGCTTCCCTGCCCAGCGCATCGCAGTCGCAACAGCAGTACTCGCTCCTCATCAGCGTCTCCGAGGGCGCCCACTCGAGCAACATCCTCAGCATCAATCTCGACGCGCGTCACGCCCTCACCCCTCTGCCCAGAAGACCCCTCACGACGCACATGGACTTTGACGACGCCATGAGCAAACTCCAGGCTCACAGCACCCGCGACAACACCGTGGAGCGCGGCATGGTCGAAGGCTCCACCGTCTTCTTTGGCCAACACGACCCCGACCGCCAATTCATCCCCATCAAGAACCGACGCGACAGCGTAGACACCGACCGCAGCTCCGTCCGCCAAGCATAGACCCCTCATAGATTCGCTCCCTTTCGTACAGCCAGAAGAAACTCGAATTCATTTCACTAGAAGCGGCGATATTGTGTCGTGTGTGTGTGTGTGTGCGTGTGCGTGTGTGTGTGTATCTAGGCGGCGTCTGCGCGTGAGGCGGCAAAAGTCGCTCAGAGGTCCTTGGCCTCCTTCTTGAGCTTGCCAAACTTGGAGTTGCCGTAGTTCTGCCACCAGATGGAAGCGTTGAGGTAGGTGGCGTAGGCGAGCCAGCCGACGTAGGGGATGGCGAGGAGGCCTGCAGTGTCGTCGACCTGCTTGACGGTGGCGGCCCAGTAGCCGACGGTGCCGGTGAGTGCGCCAATGTTGACGAGGGCGAGGCCGACGTTGCCTGCGCCAAAGAAGAGGGGCGACCAGAGCGCGTTGAGGCCGAGCTGGATCCAGTAGAGCGAGAGCGCCTTCTTGGCCGTGTCGCGGCCGAGGCCGGGCGGGGTGCGGTCGAGCGCCTTGACGGTGAGGTGCGAGGCCCAGCCCATGGAAGCGTAGAGGACGGGCCAGACGATGCCGTAGTAGCTGCTGGGCGGGTTCAGGCTGGGCTTCTTGAGCGACTTGTACCACATCGAGTCGGCCGAGTAGTTGGACGACTTGGTGGCAAAGCCATTGACGACGCCGACGGCGACGGGGATGCCCACCGCCAGGATCGGGTTGCGGGGCTGGAGGAGCACATACCCAAAATCAGCGATGCGTCCGGATGGATCTGCGAGAAAGACGGAGCACGGGCGAGCATGGGCAGGAGACTTACAATGTCGATGAGGAGACCGGGAAGGTTGGACATGGTGACTAGTGACTACGGGGGATGGAGGATGAGGATGGGGATGATGTGGATGGAAGCCAAGATGGGGTTGCAGCAATTCAAAGCCTCTGTAACGCGGTGAGCTGAGGCCGAGCTATTTGTAATCCAGACCAACACGGGCAGGGGCAGCGGGCGAGAGAGAGGGAGAGGGCGAGGGAGGGTCGCTCGACTGCCGCGATCGTCAGCGGCAGGACGTGGCTTGAAACGGCGAGGCGGCGAGGCGACGAGTCGAAAGTGGAGCAATCACGAGCCAGCCTCGGCTGGCCCGAGGGTCCACACTGCCCAGACGCGCTTGCGCTGTCCGAGAGGCTCGCCAGCCGACTTCTATCTTTGGTGCTCTCTCGCTCGGCGCTCTTTTCCGCCTTTGCTGCTCTGACCCATCAGCACATGCTAAAAGCACATCAGCACAAGAGCACGCACACAAAGCAAGACCGGCTCATCCGATCATCCCTCCTTACGTGCAGCGCATCTCGAGAGCTTGAGTAGTTTATGATCAATCGGTGAGGCCGAGGCGCATGAGGGGATGCGGAGCGTGTCTGGCGCACGTCCCATAAACGTGCGAGAGCCTAGGCACGCTGATGTCATGCCTCATGCCTGCCTCGACCCGATCCTGCAGCGCGCTCGCGTCCCAACCCAAATTGGGCTCCTTTGCGGTTTGGCCCTTTTGCGCTGCTCAGCCCGGTCGGCGCCGCTGGGCTCGTCGCACCTGGGCCGCTATTCGGGGATGAAGCCGTGTGGGCTGTCACTCTCCACTCTCCAACTTTGCCCAAGGCTAGCTGTCCCGCGAACCTCGGCCAAGACATGGCAACAGACCCTCTCTGCATCTCTCTCCTTTGACGGATGAATTTCCGACGCATCTTTTCCGGTAGCCTTTTTTATTTTCAACGGGTTGGAGCTGGAGCTGCAAGGGCCGAGAGGGGCTCAACTCTGCGGACGGACCATCCAGTTGAAAAGCCTCACAACGACGCAGGGTCCAAGCACCTGCGCAGCTCCAAAACGCCTCGCCTGCGCAGCCTCGATAACGGCTCAGCCCGCTCGTAAAGCTGCTCCTCCATGAGCCTCACCACCATCACGCTGTCCACCCGCTCTACTGTCTCCACTGCCTCCACTGCATCGTCAGCGACCGCAGACATCCCCTCGAACCCCCTCACCCCTGGCGTCGCTGTGAGCTGGCTCCCGCGTCGCCTTCCAGCACCGAGTCTCACGCCCTGGCCTTGCGCAGCACCTTGCTCCATTCCCGCCGTCCCCGCCCAGCACGTCCGAGTGGCTCGCTTGCGGTCACCGTCCCAACCTTGCACCTGCACTTCTGCCTCGTGAACATCTCGCTGCGGTCGCTCAACCATCTACCTCAACCCTTGTGTCTTTGCTTCCAGCCGCTCTTTCCACCACTCTGCATCGCTACGCAAGCCCAGCTCCGTACTCCCATCTCTCGGGCATCTTGGGCCTTTGCGATGGCTCCTTCGCATTCGGACACAGCGAGCTCGGCCGCTTTAGCTGAGCATTGCTACTACTGCTTCATGGTGCTCGAACACGAGCTCGATTCGTCCGGCTCCTCACGTCCGCCCGCGCCGCCGTTCAAGGACGACGAAACCGAGTATCCGCTCTTTGTCACCTGGAACATCTTTCCGCACAGCGCCACACGCAAATCGTTCGCCTCGTCGCCGTCCTCAGCACCTACGCCGCATCTGCGCGGGTGCATCGGTACGTTTGAGCCGTATCCGCTCGCACAGGGTCTCGCCGAGTACGCGAGCATCGCGGCGTTCAAGGACCGTCGCTTTGCGCCCATCGCCTCGGCAGAGCTCGCTCGACTCGAGTGCGGCGTCTCGCTGCTGACCGGCTTCGAGGAGTGCGACGATTATCTCGACTGGGAGGTCGGCGTGCACGGCATCTACATCCATTTACCCAACCCGGCGCTGGCTCCCAAGCCGTTGCTGACGAGGGGCAACGAGGATAGCGCCAGCTCGTCGTCGGGCTCGGGCGCTTCGACTCCAGCTCCACCAGCCGCCAAGAAGGCGTCCCGATGGACAAGGGCCGCGAGTGGTGGTCCGGCGTTTTTGACTGCCACGTATCTGCCGGATGTGATTCCGGACCAGGGCTGGTCCAAGCACGAGGCGATCGATTCCGCCATCCGCAAGGCCGGCTTCAGCGGCAGGATCACAGACGACATTCGCGCCGCACTCCGCGTAAGGAGGTACCGCTCCGAAAAGGTCCTGTGCAGATACGACGAGTATGTCGCCTGGAAACAGTCCCTCTAGCTTGCCATTCGCACTTGCAAGACAATCACTTTGGCTTCCCATGCAAGAATTCCCTCCTCTCATGGTGGTTGCATTCGAAGTCTGTCGCGCAGTCGTATCCGCACGTCGCGTGCTTGCTTTTACGAGAGGGCGCATGTGCGGGTCTGAGATGATCATAGGAGATGCATTACGAGGCTAGGTGGAGATGGGATTAGGCCGAGGTGGTGGAAGGGTCCTTGGTGAAACGGAGGTAAGGCTTGACGGTCTCGTAGCCGGGGAAGAGTTTTTCGGCCTCTTCGCCCTGGACCGAGGGGTGAACGATGACCTTGTCGCCCTTCTGCCAGTTGACGGGGGTGGTGATGCGGTACTTGTCGCCGATCTGGAGCGAGTCGATGACGCGGAGGATTTCGTCAAAGTGACGACCGGTTGAAGCGGGGTAGGAGATTTTGAGGCGGATGACCTTTTTGGGGTCGATGACAAAGACATCGCGGACGGTGAAGGGGATGCCCTTTGCGTCTACGTTTGTGGGGTCGAGGGCGTCGAGCATGTCGTATTCGGTCGAGACCTTGCGGTCCTTGTCGCCAATGATGGGGAAGTTGACCTGCGTCTTGCCGACCTCGTTGATGTCCTTGATCCATGCATCGTGCGAGGCAATGTCGTTGGCCGAAAGTCCAATGATCTTGACGCCGCGCTTCTTGAACTCGGGCTCCTTGCGCGCCACCTCGCCCAGCTCCGTCGTGCACACGGGCGTAAAGTCGTCCGGGTGCGAAAACAGAATCCCCCACGAATCTCCCAGATACTCGTGGAAGTTCAACACACCACTGCACAGCCAACCGAGTGTCAGCACACGTCGCTCGAGCCTCGACATCGTGCACAGGCATGCTGGTGGGAACAAACTTACTGGGTGGTCTCGGCGGTGAAGTTGGGAGCAATGGAACCAAGTCGAAGGCCAGGCATCTTGGGATATGTCGGAGCGGGTATCGAAACGAAAGGAATAGACGAAAGCGCTGATGATGGAGCTAAGAGACGGAAGAGCAAGGCAATCCACGTTGTTCTTGTACTCGGAGGTTACCGCGACGTCTGACGACCCTGTAGCGGGGTGGGTGCGTTCGGTGAGCATCTCGCCATCTGACGTGCCACGCAACCGTCGCCTCGACGGCTTGCACGGCAGTGGCAAACCGATCGCGGGCGCTGGAGCCTAGCAAGTCGTTGCGAGCCCGCCAACTGAAAATGCGGATCGGCGTTAGAAGAAATCTGGCTTCGCCGGACCTTAGCTCGGCGGGGCGGCAGGCTGGCGGGCTGTGGGCCGTGCACGGCTTGGCTGCAGGTTGGGGGGTTGCAAAGCCGGCGCAGACTGACACCAGAGCCTCTCGAGATGACACCTTGCCGACGAGATCCCGCACACCATCCGACATCTCGATGGCGTGCTTCTCGACACCCCACGAGTCTTAGCTGATGAAATCGTCGTGAGCTGTGTCAGTCCAGGGTGTAACATGATCAAAACAAAGGCGCCTAGATCACGTGGCTGTAAGCGATTTCGCGCGTGGGGTGCGGGTGGTCAGGTCGGGTACGCGAGGCTTTAGCGCTCCTTTTTTTGACACTCCGCCGAGGCCAGGTGGAGGCCAAGCGCCGCCTCGGACGACGTTGAAGCATGCTCATCAGCTGATGGCTCGGCAGAACCGAGACAGGATGGCGTATGCTAGATCAAGGCCAGCTTGCAACACTACAGCCACTCGGCAGATGCGCTTCCACTCCACCCCGTCACGCGTCACGGTTGTCGGAACCAGGAAGCTTGCCGGGAAACGACTGGTGCCTCGAGGGACCCGTACTCGAGTCGGCTTGGCTGCGTCTCAGTCTAGACACGCGATGAAGAGGGTTTCGGTATCAGCCGCACTCGGCCTGCATCCGACAGCCCAACTCGATTGGAAAGGCTAGGGGCGAGTGAGACTCGTCCTTTGGCTGGCTTCGCGCAGCATCTGTGGTCTCGGAGGCAGAGAGGATGGGGAGGAATGCGATGCGAAACAAAGCCAAACCCGCCACTGTGTAGGAGCGGCCGAAAGGTGGAGGGTGTGAAGTTGAACGGGCTGGTCTTGGCAGCAGGGGCGCATCTGCGGCGATGGAGATGAGCGTCGAGGTCCAGTTGAGCATCGCACGGGACCCTGCGTTGGGTCGGGATGCAGGGTCCACGCCTCTGTACAGTACTGTTGCTGTAGCGTGTAGCGGACTGGTGGCGTGCGCGAATTTGGCTCTCCGCACAGAGGCCGAGCACGATCATGCGTTGGAGTTTCGACAGAGTCAGACGGCTCGATCCTCCCGCTCTCCCCCTCTCTTGCTGCGAGTGATGGCTGGAGGAGTCGAGACCCATATCGTGAATAGAGTCGACCTCGGATACGAGGCGCGACGCGGCTAGGGTAGAGTTGCAAGAGCCGGGGGCCCGTGGTGGCTTGACCTCGCCTCTTTTGTTCTCCCTCACCAGCCCGCTCCGCATCGTGATGCAAGACAGTACACTCGTCGGATCGCTTCCCGCCAAGATGGCCGACGTGCTGGCGAGCGCGGGGACGAGCGAGGTGCAGCTGTACAATGAGGTCGATGCATGAAATCCAGAGCGCGCCCCACCACGCTAGCGCCAAAGTGAGGGGCTGCCGACGAGGTAGCCGAAGCGGTTTTGGAAGAGCAGCCCCTGGACACCGGTTGCATCCGGTTGCTGTCAGATGCAGTACCGCTGGCAGACCGCTGTCGGATCGCTGGCGGAGAACGGGATAGGATGTGCTTTCTCAAGCGAGGCGCGCCGAGAGGCAGCGCTTGCTGCGTCGGATTCATGCGAGGCTGCGGGCAACGGCGGAGCGACGGAGCGGCCGAGGAGCGGAGGGGCCGAGGAGCGGCGAGCTGGCGTGAGGAATGAATCGACGACCAACGCGCGCGACGGCGCTTGGCAACCCCCTGAGCTGAGCGCCGCGGGCGAGGAGGAGGATGGCGGTCGTCGGATCTCCCGACGTGCAGTGGGGTTCTCTCTTTCCGCTTCGAGAATTGGCATGCTAAGCCGTCTGGAGCCGTGTGGAGCCTTGTGGAGCCTTGTGGACCCTGCAAGCCGAGTTGGGCGAGCTTGAGGCTGAGCTTGCTTGGCTGCAATGGCCCCTTTGTGTTTTTTTATTGTCGGCGATGGACGAGTGTGTGTGTGTTGTGGACGCTCGCTGCCAGCTGGGCTGCGTGTTGCAATGCCGCTCCACTGCAGGCGAGTGCAGTGCATTGCAGAATGCAGTGCATTGCAGCAGAGTGCAGCAGATTGCAGCTTGATATCGCCCACCCGTCATCGCAGCCGCTCGCGTCGGCCATCCCGAAACGCAACATATACCCGCCACACCTCGCTGTCACCTGCAGCTGCTTGCATCCCCACCTTGCCCTTGGCTTTCTGCTTTGCGACCATCCATCGTCGCTGCGTCGCCAAGTCGCTGCCTCGCCACCCGCTCCTGCATTCCTCTCGTTGCAGCTTGCAGCACCGCGCATACACCTACCCAACACCACCACCACCACCACCACACACACCCGCATCCTCTCCCAGTCCCATCCGGTGGAAGCAGCACCTAGCCCGTCCCACGCTTCCGCTTCCAGAACCTACGCTACCTTACTCCTGCTCGCCACCAGCACGGTCCACACTCCTTGCTGCCGTCTCACATCAAGGTTGTGCATTGCCTCAATTTCGGCACGCTCCTGCGCAAGCTGCACAAGCTGCACAAGCTGCCACTGCAGACGCATCGGTTGCTGCACATCTTTCTCAACTACCTTTCCTTTGCAGCTCATCACTTTTTTCCCTGCCGGTCACCCTGCCACCCTGCCAACCTAGCACCCTGACAGCCTCTTGCCCACCGCACTCGCCCCTCCTCTCCCTCCCCTCCTCGCCACGACCCTCGCCACCCCTTCATCTTGGCTCTACACGCCTCGCTTCTGCTTTGCCGCAGCTCTAAATCTCCAGGACCCTGTCTCAGGAAGATTGGCACCCATCCACCCTTACACCAACCTCGGCTTCCGTTCCTAGCTTCGCGCCTCTCCAACCCCATCCTCCGACGTCGACCAACCGTTGGACCAACTCTTGCCTCGCCTTGCCTTGGCCCGCATCAGTACGTTTCAGCGCACGGTTCGCCCCCATCGCCCCGCCTCCATCCAACCTACCGCACACCAAGCACACCTCCAACCTCGTCCGTGCCTCTCCTTCTGCACCCGCGAGCGGCCTCAGCACACCAACTTCCGGGCCATCCTCGCCCTCGACAGCCGCCGTCGATGTATCGCATGCACTCTTGCATCGACCCTTCCCTCTAGATTCCCCTTTCCGGCGTCGGCCTCGGCGCTGGCTCGCCTGCCGTCCTTCTCGCCAGTACACTACCACCAAGCCTCGCCACGCTCAGCGCCCCCCTTTCCCTTCCTCGTGTGCCTGGTGCGGACTCGGCTTCTTCTAGCAAACACATCCCGTCGCAGTCTTGCATTCGCCTGCGCACCTCCCAGTAGATCTTCTCTCGATACGACGCCACCAGCCATTCTTCCCAAGCGCTTAACCCCTGCCTACCCAGCACAGGACCCTGTCGATCTCGGCACCCCCACCCCTCTCGTACCGAGCACTTGCCGCCGTCTGCTTCTGGATTCCACCCAGATCTCAACGCCCTCCCTCCACCACCATCAAGCCTGCACTTCTTGTCGCCATCGCCTTGTCTCTGCGCCACCATCCATCAACCCGCCCCCTAGATTGCATCGCGACGCAGCGCGTCAGAGCGCACACGCACCACTTCGCCCCGGCTTACAAATTCACACCACACGTCTAGGATGACGGCGCAGGTGGTCCTCGGCACCATGCCTCACCACCCTTTCCCATCCGCGTTTGCCTCGCCCCTCGCTACCCCCTCCCCAACCAAGGAGCACCACTTTCCAACACTCTCGTCCTTCACCCGTCAAGCAACCACGGCTGCACCGGCCGCAGCAACCAGCGAGGCGGGCCCCAGTCAAGTTGCGCCCAGCACCAGCGATGCCTCCCCGGACAAGCCTTTTCCCGGCGTCGCTGCCGGGACCATCGACAGCAGCGCATCGCGCACCTATCGCGTCCCTGAACCGCGCCGCTCCTCTCGACCGCGCTTGCGCAGCTTACAGAGCCTCAACTCGACGCCGGCATCGCCCTCGTTGACCGAGCAAGACAGCGGCCACGCGCTCATCTCGACTTCGCGCTCCCACACCTCGCATCCCAGCCTCGGCAGGGCGCCCTCCCGCAACGCCGTCGAATCGCTCCAACCGCTCGCCGAGTCGAGCGTCGCAGCCCACACAACCAAGCCGGAGCGGCCGTCTACACGGTCTCCGACCTCGGCTTCGACCCCATGGCCGACAGGCCACACCGATGCAGGTGCACCGCCGCCCAGGCCGCGGCGGTCCTCGACCAGCCCCAAGCTCGACTCGGGTCTGAGCGAGTTTGGCCAGATGGGCGCGCCGTTTGCTGCGCACGGTCGCTCCGAGGGCTTCCTCCGACGCAGCCACACGGTCACCACGGGAATCCACTCGGCAGGGCAGAGGCGCGGCGAAGAGGCATCGGCGCACCGCTCGCCGCCTTCGAACGCGGTCACCTACGGTCCCAGCAGCGGGCGGCACGCACCCAAGCTCACGCAGCGCCGGCAGACGGTCTCGAACGTCTCGCCGAGCTCGCTCGAGCGCGCTACGCCAGCGCACCTGGGCGGCGTTTCGCCCGTGCCGAGCCGGACGCTGTCGTACGCGTCGCATCCACCGCACGCGGCACACGCGGCGGGGAGCGGCATCTCGGTGGCGTCGCCGCCGAGCCGGCTGCGCGAGCGCGGGACGCTGCCCAACAACCAGCTCGAGGCCAAGGTGGTGATCCTCGGCTCGCAGGGCGTGGGCAAGACGTCGCTCGTGCACCGCTACACGTCGGGCGAGTTTAGCCTCGCCTCGACGCCGTCGACGATCGGCGCGAGCTTCCTCACCAAGAAGCTCATCGTCGAGGGCGTGCGCGTGCGCCTGCAGCTGTGGGACACGGCGGGGCAGGAGCGCTTCCGCAGCATGGCGCCCATGTACTACCGCGGTAGCCACGCCGCCGTGATCGTCTACGACCTCACGTCGATGGCGAGCTTCCTCGACGTGCGCGCGTGGATCGAGGAGCTCAAGAGCAACATGACCTCGGACCTCGTCATCCACGTCGTCGGCGCCAAGCTCGACCTCGCACGCGAGCGGAGGCAGGTGCAGCTCGAGTTTGCGCGCGCCACCGTACGCAGCTGGCTCCAGCCGTATCAGACCCAAGCGCTTGCCTTGCCGGGTGTCGGTGCTGCGGCCGATTCGGACGGCAGTCCCGGCTCGCCGACGCGGCCTTCGTCGAGGCTGAGTGGGCTGGGGTCGCTGGCGATCGGTTCGGCTTCGCGGCTCGCGTCGTTCCAGCGGCCGAGTCCGGGCTGGACGGGCGGCGCAGGCGCGGGTCTCAAGCCGAGTAGCTTTGGCAGCAGCGCTGCCTCGAGCGGCTCGGCGGGCAGCGATCCCGGCCGCGACGCCGCGCCGGATCTCGAGACGCTCAGCTTGTCGTGGGACGTCGTCGAGCTCTCCGAGGTCTCGGCCAAGGACGATCGCGGCATCGAGGAGGTCTTCCTCGCCCTCACAAAGAAGCTCGTCGAACGACGCAGCCAGATCGAGCTCGAACGCGCCACGCGCGAGCGCAACAGCATCTTCCTCTCGGCTCACGACGCCGACCACCTCCTCCCATCCGTCCAGCCCGCCATCACGCCCAATAGCTGGACCTGTTGTGGCTAAATCCCTCGCACCGATTCTTGTTTTTCTCCCTCTTTCTCTCTCGCATCGTACGACGTATCCGCAGTATTATCCTGGCTCCGCATCGCAATCCTTCCAAACTGTTCCGGGCATGTTCTCTCATGGCTAACTTACCGCACTCACGATACCTTTTTTGACGAATCGCAGCGTTGACCATTGCTACGATTGTGGAAAGACGAGACTGTGGGGGAAAAAGGCGCAGTGAACATTGAAAGCCGACGATGACGGTGGGGAGACAGGACCGGAGGCAAGGATCTGATTGGGCAAAAAAGGGGGGGGGGGGGGGGGATGGGAGAGGTTTTTTTAGAGGAAGACGAGACGGTTTGCCGAGACTTGGAGGACGCCTAGGTCTTGGTATTCCTGGAGGCATTCCTGGAACTGGTCTTCGAGGAAGCCGGCTGCGATGATGCGGGCACGGAGTTGTGGGATGGGGATATGGAGATCCTGGTCCATGGCGTCTGGGTCTGGGTTTGCGGCGGAGTGGGTGTTGTAGAACTCGCGGATGATGCGGTAGATCTTTGAAATGTAGGTATGATCCTGACCCAACGCATCGCTTCTCGCCAACGAAGGATGGTTGAGCACACTCGATTTGGAGACCTCGAGCAACCTCAAAGCCTCGTCTACATCTGGCAAAGAGACGTGATCATCAAACCTAAGTCGCGCCAGAGCCTGCGAAAGACGAATGATACCCAGCAGTGTACGTGCACTGACGTATCCCGTTCCACTGCCAGAAGGACCAGAAGAAGAGTCGGTTGAGACTTGATCTTCTTTGTACTGGTTTCGCATCTGAACGTAGGCACCAACGACGTAGTCTGAAACCGCCTTGCTAAGCACAGGACGCTTCTGCCTGGCGAGTGCAATGTAGTGACGCATGAGCGTAGGGCTGATGACATCGTACTCGAGCTCGGGATGCGCATTGTGCATGTGCACGTACGTCACGTGCTGCGCCAAGCGCTCGTCATCATCGCGCGTCGGCGTATCCAGGATGAGGTAGAGGATATCAAACCTCGACAACAGCGCCGCAGGCAAGTTGATGTTATCCACCGGACTCACGCGCGGGTTGTACCTCCCGTAGAGCGGATTGGCAGCCGCGAGGATCGAGGTACGCGCATTCAGCGTCGTCGTGATGCCCGCCTTGGAGATCGAGATGGTCTGCTGCTCCATCACCTCGTGGATCGCCGTGCGATCGCTCTCCTCCATCTTGTCAAACTCGTCGATGCAGGCGATGCCGTTATCTGCGAGGACGAGCGCACCGCCTTCGAGCACCATCTCGTCGGTCACGGGATCGCGCATCACAGCCGCCGTCAGACCGACACCCGAAGAGCCTCGGCCGGTGGTATACACGCCGCGCGGAGCCACCTTGGAGATGTACTTGAGGAGCTGCGATTTTGCGACACCTGGATCGCCCATGAGGCAGACGTTGATGTCGCCGCGGATCTTCATGCCGTCGCCTACGGTCTTGCTGACGCCGCCGACGAGGAGGAGGAGGAGACACTTCTTGACGTCTTCGTGGCCGTAGATCTCGGGAGCGATGGACGAGGCGAGCTTCTGGTAGAGCGCGGGATCGTCCTTGAGCTCTGCGATCTGGGCTGCGATCTCGGGCGTGCGCTGCATGGCGGTGTACTGCTTCTTGAGCTGGTGGATCGACTGCGCCTCGAGGTAGGTGTCGGTGAGCAGACCTGCGCGGATCGCCTTGAAGCCCGAGTAGGGCATGGGGAGGAAGATGCCGCCGACATGCACCACGTCGCCTGGATTCATGGCGCGCGTGAGCGGGCCGTAGACGTGGATGGTCATGGTGCGCGGGATGTGTCCGACGGGGACCTGGTCGGCCATCTCCTGGATCTTGACCTCCTGGAAGGGCACAAACTTGCTCGCGCGCACCTGGGGATACAGCGGGCCGCGCGTGTTGTTGGTCTGGCAGCGGCGCGAGTTGCACTGGGTGAGCGGCATGTACTGCCTCGAGGTGACCTCCTGGAAGACCTCGGCGCCGCAGACGTCGCAGGCGTATGCGTCGACGAGCAGGAAGGGCTTGACCTCGGAGACGCGCGTCACGATGCCGCGCACCGTGATGAGCTTGCCGAGATGCGAACCGCGCACCGCCCTCACTGCGAGCGGCTCCTCTGCGGGCTGACCGGGCTGGAGACGACCCGTGTAGGGCTTAAAGTAGAGCGTGTACCTGCGCAGCAGGACGGGCGGGAAGATGTTGTCGCTGGCGTCCTCCGGGGCGACGCCGGCGTCGTTGGGATCCTCGGCGCTCTCGACGGTGCGCGCGTTGCGCTCCATGCGCTGGTGGCGGATGACGTCGAGCACGTCGTCCTTGTGCGAGATGTCCTTGGACGGCTCGGGCACGAGCTTGTCGACGCACTCGCAGAAGAGATCGAGGTAGCGCTTGGCGTTGCTGCGGATGGCGCCGACGAGCGCGCGGCCCGACTCGTTGGTGGCGGTGTTGGCGTGCGTGGCGAGGTCGTTGAGGTCGATGATGAGCGAGTCCTGCTCGCGGTTCGCAATGTTCTGCAGCTGGTGCATGTAGAACGGCACCTGGCGCGAGCCCGACGCTTCGGCCTCGGCGTGGGCGCGGCTGCGACGCTGGGAAGCGGCGCGGTCGACATCCATGCGGTCGACAGCGCCGCTGAGTTCACGGTCCAGATCGTCGTCGTCCTCGTCGTCAGCATCGTCGAGACTGATGGGCGCGCCGCCGCGCTGGGACGCCGAGAGCGAGGCGAGACGCGAAGCGGGCGCCTTGAAGAAGCAGAGGAAGTCGGTGATCTTCTGGCGCTCCTCGTCGTAGTCGATGTTGAGCGAGATCGTCGGCAGGACGGGGGCTGACGACGCCATGGCTGTCTATATGGAAAAAGGGTATCTGAAGGGGTGTTTGTTTGTGGATGGACGCCTGAGCACCTCGGGGAGCGTGCTTCCAGTCTTGCGCGTGTGCGGGGTATGCTGAAATGGACGTTGTATATGCAGGGCGCTGGCGAGAGAGGAGTAGAGGAGAAGAGCGAGGTGGATGTGGTGGCGAGGGTGTTGAGAAGGAAGCGGCGTCAGATGCGGATGATCGCAGGCAAAGGCGACTGGCGCGAGTCTCCCTTTGCTCTGCCTTTGCGCCCTCACGACACGCGCTTTTGGGCGTTTTGGCGCTTTGACGCTTTGGCGCTTTGACGCTGCTGAGCCTCTGAGCCTCTGCGCCTCTGCTGGCTTGGTTCGGCGCGCCCGAGGATTGGATTGCAATTTACACGACGACCACGCGCCTCGGTTTGGGCGCGTCTCGTGTCCACACCCAACACCGCCGCACGCGTCTCACTTTGACGCGTTCTGAACATGTGTTACGCCTTTTCATCACACACTGCATCGCCGAAGTTGCCCTTCATCCCCGGCAACACAACCGCGTCCTCACACCATGTCCAAGATTCAATCACAGCGATACGATTCTACACTAGAATACAGAGGCAGCCGGGCACATGTGTACATCTACGGCTTGAGCGGGAGGTCAGCGAGGCAAGGTGCGTTGAACAGGCGTCCGGTCCAGGCGCCGCGCGCGGTGGGAATCGCCACGTAGAGCCAGAGCAAGAGGTTGGCAATGACAAAGGCGGTGTAGGTGATCTTGAGGGCGAGGCTGTCGAGTTCGATGGCGAGGCGTGCGGTGCAGATGGCGAGGCTCGCGAACGGGAAGGTGAGACCCCACCAGCCCATGTTGAAGCCGAGTTTGCCGTGGCTGAGCTCGCGGACGATGGTGAAGACGCCGATGGCGAGCCACCAGATGCCGAGGCCGAACAGCAGCATGGCCGAGATGAGCCCCGCGCCGTAGAGTGCCTGACCCACCGAGAAGAGCTGCGGTACGCCCGACGACGATGCAGGCGTGGCGATGGCGGGGAAGAGATGCAGCGCCACACGCCCCAGATGCAGGCACGCCTCGCCGCCCTGACCGCACGGACCGAGCGGGAGGAAGACCGAGATGATCACGTCGCGCGGCGGGCTCTTGAACAGCAGTAGGCGCTGGAAGTACAACACCTGGATCAACAGCGCCAGCGGTAGCCCGATCCCCAGCACCAGATAGCTCACCACCATGATGGTAAATGCGTAGGTGGGATAGTCGTGCATGAGGATCTCTGCCAGCACGCTCCCCGTCGCCGCAGCCGTGATGGGCGGCACGATCGGCAGCAAGAGCGCCGCAGTGATGCCTTCAAAGTAGTGCTTCTGGTAGGTCATCATGCTGAACGGGACGCCGATGCTGATCAGCAGACTCAGCGCCGTCGCGCCCCACCACAGCCCGCTCGCTGCGAGCGCAAAGCCAAGCCCCAGACCGAACTCGGTGGTGCCGAGCTGGGCGATGCCGCTGATGATGGTGATGAGGCCCATGGGCAGCGTGCCGAGGAACATGGACTTTTGCGGATGCTTGATGGTGAGCGGCAGCACCTCGGGGTACATGACGTAGCGCGCTAGAAACGCGCACACAAACACCACAAAGATCGCGATGTCGCCCAGCAGGAAGCACAGCGCCGGCCATCGTAGACCCGCGTGCATCGAGGGCCAGGGAAGCAGATTCAGCAGCGTGGCGATCACGCCCGTACCCATGGTCACCGAGAACCAGGAGGGCGTGAAATGCAGCACGCGCTCCTTGATCCCGTGCCGCCGCATCGGCTTGCCGTCGTCGCCCACCATCTTGATGCGCTCCGGCTCGGTCCGTGTCGTCTCGGTCCGCTCGCTCGTGCCGCTCTGCCCACTGCTCTGTTGACCCTGCGCAGCTTGCGCAGCTTGCGCAGCTTGCGCTGCCTTTTCCGAGTCCGCCGTTCGCGCCAGCTCGTCGGCTCGCTGTCGGATGCTGGAGCGCGACACGCCCGCGGCGGGTTTGCGCTTCTTGTCCGCCTTTCGTCCCGAAAGATGGCGCCGCCGAATGAGCAGCGGGATCAGCCTCGTGCGCAGCGCCCGACCACTGCTCCTCTCCTCGTCCTTGTTCGAGGACGGCGGGGGGATGTCGGCTTCGCCCGTCAGCACGCGCGTGAGGCGCTGGCCGTACGACTCGGCCTGCTCCATCGCATACTCGTCCTCGTCGGCCGTACCTGCCTCTGGATCGCTCGACATCGGAGCTGATGCGCGATCATGTGAAACGGCAGCCAGTACATCTTGCTGCGGCTCGAGCCCGGGCGCATCCTGATACACCGCATCCCGGTCGGACGTCATTGCTCCTGCCTGAGTCCTTGCGGTGGAAAGGGACGGTTGGGATGAGTAGGTTGGAGTGACGGCAGTTGGATCGCCGGAGAGCGTGTTCAGGATTTGCGCATCTTCTATATCCGCGACCGCTGACTCGACCCGTCTCTCAGCCCGGCGGCCAAACAGAAAGGGAGAGGGATGTGGCGGAATGATGGTGGGGTGACAGGTGGAGAAGGCCGACGAGTGGCCGAATTTGTTGCCGCGTTCGGCGGCAGCGGCCAAATCAACAGGCGCGCGCGCGTCTATTCCCGCCTTCCTCCACACTCCTCACCTCGCTCGGCCTTGAAGCCGTGGCTTCAACTCGCAAGCTGTTAGGTTGGCTCGCCAACCGGCGCCTGCTTTGCTCATCGAGATGCCGCCACCTTCAGCCGCTCCTGCGCTAAGGCTCCTTCGGCCCGACGGGGTCACTGTCACTGCCAACGGTGTCTCACTCAGACCTTGGAGTCCCACAGACGGCAAGGATATCGCGAGAACAAATTCGATTGATCCAGACAACTACACCTGCACTTGGAAACCTTTGCTGACGGCGCGCTTAGAGGTGAGACTTGAGGCCGTTCTTGGCGAGGAGAGCGTCCGAGATGGCGTTGGTCTTGTTGAGTCTGTCCCAGACCTCGGGGGCTCTGCGGAGCTCGCGCTTTCCGAGCTGCTGGAGGTGGACCTCGTCGGGGCCGTCGGCGTACCTGAGCGTCCTGAGCTGGGCCCAGGCGTAGGCGAGGATGGTATCTTGGGAGACGCCCTCTGCGCCGTGGGCCTGCATGGAGGCGTCGAGCACCTCGAGCGCGGCGTTGACGACGGCGACCTTGCTCATGCCGATCTCGCGCATGGCGCCCTTTGCGTCGGTCTTGTCGATCATGTTGGCGGCCGAGAGGACGAGGAGGCGGCTCTGCTCGATCTTGATGCGTGCCCAGGCGATGTTGGCGATGACGGTGCCGTGTTCGGAGAGCATCTTGCCAAACGCGCGCTTGCGCTGATCGGTGGCGCGCGCGAGCATGAGGTCGAGCGCACGCTCCGCCGTACCGATGGTGCGCATGCAGTGGTGGATGCGGCCGGGACCCAGACGGCCCTGGATGATCTCAAAGCCGCGACCCCAGCCGAGGACGAGGTTGCCGAGCGGCACGCGCACGTTTTCGTAGATCACCTCGCAGTGGCCCTCGGGCGCATCGTCGTAGCCAAACACGGTCATCGGACGGACGACCTTGACGCCGGGAGCGTTGGCGGGGACAATGACGAGACTCTGCTGCGCGTGCGAGTTGGAGTTTTCGGGATCCGACTTGCCCATGACGAGGTGGACGGCGCATCGCGGGTCTCCGGCGCCCGAGATCCACCACTTGTGGCCGTTGATGACAATCTCGTTGCCCTCCTGGCGGATCGAGGTGCGGATGTTGGTGGCGTCGGACGAGGCGATGAAGCGCTCGGTCATGGCGAAGGCGGAGCGGATCTCACCGTTGAGCAGCGGCGTGAGCCAGGTCTGCTTCTGCTGCGCGTTGCCGTACTTGGCAAACACCTCCATGTTGCCCGTGTCGGGCGCAGCGCAGTTGAGCGACTCGGAGGCAAAGTGCGAGCAGCGACCGGTCATCTCGGCGATCACCGCGTACTCGAGGTTGGTGAGCGGCGAGCCGACATCCGGGTAGTGCTTGCCGGAGAGGAAGAGGTTCCAGAGGCCCTGTGCCTTTGCCTTCTTCTTGAGCTGCTCGACGACCTCGGGCACGGCCTTCCAGCGCTTGGCGGGGTCGGTCGAGACCTGCGCATGGTAGAGCTTCTCGGCGGGGATGCACTCGTCGACGATGAAGCGGATGACCTTGACGAGCGTCTCCTTGCCAAATGCGCTGAACTTGTCCTCGATGAAGGTCCAGGTGCCGGCGCCAATGTAGTTCTTGATGAGCTCGTCGCCACCGAGGCTGGCAGGAAGTACCGTCGACATGATGCGTGTGTATGCGGTGAGGGGTGGGGTGAGGTGAGGGGAAGGGTTGGGGGACTTGTGGTTGGGAAGAAGAAAAAGGATGGGGAGAAGGTAGCGTACGGTAGTACTTGTAGCGGAGGAGTGTTTGCGTTGCGCGTTGGACGTTGGGGCTTGACCGGATGAGGTCCGGGAAGCAACTTGTCCGGGGATGGACCGGAAAGCAGCCGTCTCTGTCTTGGACTGGGCTCAGCTGGCGTGTGCGCGAGGCGAGGCAGGCGGCGGCGGCGGCGGCAACGGCAACGGCAAAAATTGGAATTTGTGGGGTTGTTCGCTCCCCTCGCCACCCCACGTTGGACGTTGGGATTTCTCTTTGATTTTCTGCCTTTGCTGGGCTTGGCACAAGGCGCGGTGGCAAGCGCGGCCAAGAAATCCACGCTGGCGCGCTGCTTCGGCTCTGGACCGGCTCGACGCGCGCGGCCCAAGTGCAATGCAGTAGCCGGTCGTCCGGCAATGCCCACTGTTCGACCTCGCTCGAGCTCTACCCCGCGACTGCCGCTCGAGCTGCACTGCATGCTTCGACGAGCAGAGCGCTTCTGCACCGCACGCATGCCATCAGTGTCTCGGATGCAGAAAGCAGCCTCGGTGTCTTCGCAATGTGCGCCATCCAAACACGGTATCCGGGCACAGTGGTCACGACCAAGACACCCGTCGCTCAAGCCTTCGAGAGCCGGCGATACGAGGCCTTGGACGAAAGAGCCGCTTTTCGTACTTGCGTACAGGCAACCGAGGTGGGAGGCTAGCGTTCGGCGCGGTCGTGCCAGGGCAGCAGCGGTGCGTGCTCCAGGTGGGGCGCCTCGGGTGGAGAAAGCTGCAAGCGGCGGAAAAACCCTGGGTGCGCGGGCGAGCACTTGGATTGCTTAGCGTCAGTCGCTGTGCGTCGTGGGAAGCTGTGGGTTCGGGACGTTGACGCCGAAGAGTACCCATGCGGCTCGATCCAGCCGCCCCTCCCATCATCGTTAGGTGGTGACCGCCGCCGATCAGGGACGGATCGAGTCCAACGTGTGGTCAGGCGCATGGGCTAACTTAAGGTGGGACCCTTGGAACCCTTGGAACTCTGGAACTCTGGAACCCTGGGATGGCATTCGGCCGGGTTCGGACTTAGAGTAATCTGCTTGCGGTTGGATTGCCGGGAGCAAGAGGGCGACGCGTGTCGAGCTTACGACAGCCCAACAGCAGCAGCAGCAGCAGCAGCAGCAGCACCAGTGTTTGAATTTGTGCGCAAGAACCTCCACCTCAGCCTTGATTTTTGGTTGGGCGCTCAATGCAAACGACTGAGCTTCGCCTGCTTCCACACTCCCACCATCCGATCCGATCCGATCCGATCCAGCGAGCTCGTGATTCCACATTATATCGAATGCGACGCTGACGCATCGAGCGTCGAGGAGGGGGTGACGACCTGACAACAACACACCGACACCGAACGAGGAGGCGCCATGGAGAGCTTCTCTCTGGAGGTGGTGCATCGGAAGCAGTCGCATGCGGTGGCGGGACTGACGCGCGACACCACGCTTGCGGAGCTGCGAGAGGCGATCGAGTCGCGAACGTACGTGGCTACAGATAAGCAGAAACTGCTCGTGCCACGGACCGCCGGTGTCGCCGACCTGAACAGCGCCGGAGATGCCAGCAGCGACGCGCGGACGCTCGGCGATGTAGGCCTGGCGGACAAGCGCGAGGTCAAGCTGACGGTGCTCGGGCCGTCGTCGGTCGAGCTGGAGCGGCTGTACCAAGACGAGGCCGAGATGTCCAAGCGCAATGCGCCGCGTCAGCTCCATCCGAGTCTGCTTCGCGGCAGCCGACCGCGCAACACGACGCAACCGGGTGCAACCTTGTCGCCGTTTGGAACGATCCAGGCGCATCCGACCACGTCGCCCTCCTCGCCGCTGCACGCCAAGGTGGTGGAGTACCTTAGGCGTCTGAGCCAAGATGCGGGCATCCGACACATCTGCGCGCTCCATCAGCTGCGTGTGGGCGTGCTGACCGAGCTGCTCCCCTGGGAGCATCCGGGCCTGCTCGGACTCAACGAGAATGCGGGGCAGAGGATCCTTCTGCGCATCCGGACCGACGACGCCGAGGGCTTCCGCGACTACAAGACGACGAGGAAGGTGCTGGTGCACGAGCTCGCGCACAACAGGGTGGCCGACCACCCGCCCGAGTTCAAGATCCTCAACAGCAAGCTCAATGCGCAGATCGAGCAGTTTGAACGCGGACAGAGCGACGGAGAGCACCGGCTCGTCGACGGCGAGTTCTACCAGCCGCAAGCCGCGACAGTAGCGCAGGGCGGAAGCTACAGGCTCGGTGGCGACGGACAGGGTGGCGGCGACGCAAGCGCAGACGAACGGCGCCAACGCATCCTCGCCGCGACGCTGCGTCGGCTCGAGCGCGAAGAACACGAGATCGAACGGAGCTGCGGCAGCGCCTCCAAGCCCAGCTAGAAGCGCAATCCCCTGCGCGCACAGATTGCTGTATTTGTACCATCTAGACCATTGTACTTGCTCAGTTACCTCCAACTAATGCCATCGACTGACTCCAAGGCTGCCGTGTTGCTCGGCACGGGAGGGAAGGCTTGCATCGCCGGATTGATCGTCGGATCGGTGGCACATCGGGCTCGAGACCGGCGTAGAATCGCCAGAGCTGCGTTTCGGTTTCGAGACCAACACCACGCAGCTTAGTGGACCTCGAAAGGCGATTTTCCCAAAGTTGGAATTTAGGCGCGGGCTTGCTGCGAGGACGTGCACGGGTTCTAGCTGCGATGCTGCGATGCTGTGCTGTGCTGGCTCGGCCAAAGAGCCGTGCGGCGGCGCGCGTCGACTAGGCACAACAACAACACACAAGCAACACGCCGCCGTCGGGCTTGCCGAGGCAGGGCAGTGCAGCCCCGACTCGAGAGCACCGCTTTTGGCCTCGAGCCCCATCCGACGCCCTAAGCCACAGGATGTGGCTCGCTCAAAGCACAGCGATTGGCGATCGAGATGCACGATCGATTTCAGATTGCAAGAGCAGTGCGAGAAAGCCAAGAGAGACGAGTGAGACAAGCAGAAAGAGAAAGAGAAAGAGAAAGAGAGCGACACGGCCCAGGCGTCGACGGCTTACTGTACGGTACAGTATTCCAACGGGCGCCGCTACACGACGCATCCGATTCCACTTTGCCAGCCGAGCCACGCCCAAAGCCGTCTCCACCTCGCCCTCTCGCTCGGCTCCACCTTTGCTCCGCCACCATCATCATCACCACTTCCAGCGCTGCTCCGTCGCATGCCTGCATAGACTCGCATCACCCGCTCGCCCGCTCGCCCGCTCGCCCGCCATGCCGTCCTCGCCTTCGGAGCCCGTCCACAAGGGCACGCTCGTCTGCGTCGTCCTCAAGGCCCGCAACCTCCCCAACAAGAAGTCCATCGGCAAGCAGGATCCCTACACCGTCCTCAGCATGGGCACCGAACAGCAAAAGACAAGACCCGACAAGCGCGGCGGTCAGCATCCCACCTGGGACGAGCAGCTCCACTTTGAGATCTACGAAGACATGGAAGACGCGCTCGCAAAGCAGCCCTCCTCGGCCTCGGCCTCCGCCTCCAAGTCGGCCACGCCAAAGCAAAAGGGCGGCAAAAAGGTGCTCAAGGTCGCCTGCTACGCCGACGACAGCAAGGAGCCCGAGTTCATCGGAGAGGGCCTCGTCGATCTCACAGACACGCTCAAGACCGGCGAGTTCGACGAGTGGGTCACCATCAAGGCCAAGGATCGCTATGCCGGCGAGGTCTACCTCGAGCTCACCTTCTACTCGTCGGCCGCTCCGCCCAAGAAGCGCAAGCCCTCGGCAAAGCCTCTCCTCTCGGGCACAGATACCTACGGTGGCGCCGGCACCTTCCAGCGCATCGACGACCTCGCTGACGCCTCTAACCCGCCTGCTGCACCACCGAAGCCAGCCAAGGGCGTCGCCGATCATCCTCCCATCCCCGCATCCATGCGTCCCGGAGGCGCGGCTGCTTCGGCGCCCAACTCGCACGGCCGCATGTCTAGCAGCATGTCCACCTCCAGCCTCGCCTCGTCGCTCCACCGACCCACCGGCTCGCTCTCCCACTCGCAGACCATGCACGACCTCGGCGCCAACACCATCCGCCCCAGCTCCTCGCTCGCCAACCTCGACGCCTACACCCCCGCCTACGCCCCCGCAAGCATCTCGCGCTCTACCAGCCCCGTGCCCCCCTCCTCCTACCACTCGGCGGCTCCTTCCCACGCCTCCTCCGTCGCTCCCGTCGCTTCCTCCGCCGCTGCTGCGGACTCGTCTCGTCGGAACAGCTTTGTGGCGCCGATGCCGTCCGAGTACGGCCACGCCGTGACGCCGTCCGCCTCGTACTATGCGCACCACTCGCTCACGCCATCGCAGAGCCACCACGCCCTCGCTGCGAGTCAGCCGGCCGAGGGCGACGATCGCTATGCTACCATCCGTCCGGCTGTTGTCGGGCAGCAGCACCAGGCGCCGTATGCCATGCCGCGATCGCACTCGGTATCGCACGTCTCGGCATACGCCCAGATGCCCCAGCCCGACTACGGACCGGATCAGCTCGCGCACTCCATGGGCACCATGAGCTTCCATGGCCAGACGCCGTCGCAGCCCGATAAGCCGTTGCCGGGCCCGGCGCATGAGGAGCGGCCGCCCCAGTCGCATATCTACCAGGCGCCTGCGCATCTCGCCTCGCTGTATACGCCGCCGCCGCCGCAGCAGCAGGTGCAGAGGCCTGTGTCGCCTGCGGCTCGGCCGACTTCGGCGCTCTCGCAATACAGCACCAGTCCGGCGGCTCAGCATGCGCCCTCGGTGGTCGGTGCCCAGCCGTACTACCAGCAGGTGCCGCCGGCGCAGACCCCGCAGCCTCATCCGGGCTATTTGGGTCAGCCTCAGCCAGCGTCGGGGAGGGCGCAGTCACCAGGGGTGCAGTATACGCCGATTCAATCGCCGTACAGTCAACCACCACCGCAGCAGCCGCAGTCGCAGCCGCAGCAACAGCATGTGCCGAGGCCGTTGCCGTCGACACAGACGGTGGCAGTTGCGGCGGGGGCGACGGGTCAGTCGGCATATGCGTCGCATCTGTACCAGCCGGTACAGCAGCCCTCGCCACCTCCGGCGCACGCGCATTCGCAGAGTTACTCGCAGGCGAGCTGGCAGGGTCCCCCGCCAGCGACGGTGCAGGCTGCGCCGGGCCATGCGGCGGCGAATGGAGCGGGTATGACGCATTCGGTCTCGAGCGGATATTTATACACCCAGCCCGTGCAGGCCGTGCAGGCCGAGGGTTGGACACCACAGCGTTCTCCATCGCCTCTACCGCCTATCCCCACCCAATCAAGTCAGGCCTTCTACCCGAACCAGCACTACCAACCCCCTCCGCAACCTCAACAGTACTACACCCCTCAGTCCTATCAACCTCCTCCTCAACACTACCACCACCAACAACAACAGCAGCAGCAGCAACAGCAACAGCAGCAGTATGCGGTGCCAGCGTCGATGTCGACGTCGCATTCGTCATCGTTGCTCTACCAGTCACACCAGTACCACCAGCAGCACTAGAATTTCGAGCGCACAATAAAGGGTATGCAACAGCCACCGTACCACCGTATGCCGTAGGTGCGTGCGAGTGTGGATTGAGGACCGCGCGAGCAGGAGTGGGTTTACAGACCGGGTGGACGCGTGGGCGGAGGGCCAGGAGGTGGCGCCCGCACTCCCGCACGCCTACGACTAAGACTACGAGAACGAGAACGAGAACGACTGCGGCTACGACTGCGGCTACGAGAACGACTGCGACTGGGAGTGCGACAACGACTTCGACTGGAGAAGGAGCGAGAGTAGGAGCGAGAGCGCGAACGCGACCCACTGCTCGATGTGCTTCTCGACCTAGACCTGATGGATCTGGATCTGGACGTGGAGCGTGAGTCGGAGCGAGAGCGCGATCGGGTGCGCGTTCGACCGCGCTCCGCCACTTTGCCCCTCGACCTGCCCGTGCTCGATCCTCCCCTGCGCCCACCTCGACTGCGACTACGACTACGACTGCGACTACGGCTACGACTACGACTGCGACTGCGGCTACGACTACGGCCGCGGGAGTCGCGCGACGAGTCCGAGTGTGAATCCGAGAGCTCGCTCTCGTACTTGCCGCGCTTTCTGGCGCGGGGCGATCTGGACCTCGACGCGGACCTGTCAGTTCTACCCTCGTCGATCCTCCTTCCACCGTCCTCTCTACGCGCGCGACCCGCCCATCCACGATCCCTCGCCCCGCTTGCGCGGTCGTGCTCGCGCTCCCTCTCTCGCCTCGCCTGCATCTGGTCCTCCCTCCTCCGCTCCCACTCTTTCCGCCTCACCTCGTCGGCCCTCTGTCTGTCTTGGATGCGCTGCTGCTTCTTGCGCTCCTGGAGCTCGCGGTCAAACGCATCGCCCTCGCGATACTCGCCGCCCACGCCGACCGCCGAAGCGAAGCGACGATCGTCGTGCTGCTTGGCCTCGGCCAGCCTGTGCGTCTCGCCTGCGCGGAGCCGACTCGCCTCGTGCTTCGAAATCACCCTCGCCGCCTCGGCACTGCGCTGCTGCTCGAGTTCGGCGGTGAGCTGCGCGCGCAGCGCAGCCACCTGACGCTCGATCTCGTCGTCGGCGACGTCGTCGTCTTCGAGCTGGACGCGCATCTCCATGCATCGCACCTCGACGCGGCGCTTGCGCTCGTGCTCGAGGATCGCCGCGTCCGGCTGCGTGTGTCGCACATCCGCCGAGGCTGGCGCCGAGCGTTGGCTCTTGTCGAACGGATTGTCGCGCGGCCGGAAGTCGGAGAGGTTGCGTTGCACGTAGCCGTTGGTACCCGTACCACGTGCCGTCTTGAGGCCGATCCCGTTGTACATGGTGGCGATGCGTGCGCAAGGGGACTGCGCAAGAGATGGTAGTGTGCATCGCAGGAAGGGCTCAGTTGGATTGCAGGTCCAAATTCGATCCAACCGGTTTCGGATGTCGGAAATCGCGTCTTCGTAATCCCGACTTTCGGCCGGCTCGGAAAAGGAAGAAAGCGCTTCGAAGAGCTGCACAAGGGTTGGACCCTGAACGCACGCACCTGTCACAGCTCCACTCGTACCTTCAGTACAATGACTTTGCGCACTGTCCTCCTCCGATCATCCGCTGTGTCCACGCACCTCCCGTAGCAGCACGGCCGAGCAACTCTTAACGCGAGAGGATACAGCCGCGCTCATATCCAGCCACCCCCGTCTCCGTTCGGACATGCGCGCTGCTGCCCCGGGCGCAGGGCCGCAGCTTCATTTGGCAAAGTCAATCGCACGGCATGCGCAGACTGCGTTCGCTTGAACGAGCGTCGTTCACAGGATCACCTCACTTGCGGAACTGCCAGCGCTTTTCAAACCCTCCTTCATGCACTCCGACATGGACACACGCGCACGAGGTGCAGCATCGCCCCTCCTTTCCGATCCCGCAGCACCCGCGTCCGCACTCTCGCTTCCGCACTCGACGCTTTCGTACGATGAACCCACGGAACAGGTCCCACTTCCAGCAGGCGCCGACAAAATACCTATAATAGCTCGGGTGTCCGACTGGCTCCACGATGTCCATCTTCATCCATCGACTCCCCCTCCGCAGCCCCCGTCATTCGACACTGTCCCAACGGGGGATCTCCCACCGTCTTCTCTCCCAGCTCAGCCAACTCACCATTCTGAACGCTCAGCTTCATCGGACACCATGGCAAAGCGCGGTCGAGAGCTCGATGCATCGCTCGACGCCTCGCCCGATGCCCAAGATGTCGCCCTAGCATCCGTTCCCGATAAGCCTCCTCTCGGTCAAGACGATGGCACACGCAAGAGACGCAGGATCATCGAGCACATCGCTGCCAAGACCGCCGTCGATCCGTCGGACCAGCTGCTCACCGAGCAGCTCGCCTTTGTCCCGCGCTCCTACCAGCTCGAGCTCGCCGAGATCGCCAAGGCCGGCAACGTGCTCGTCTGCCTCGACACGGGCAGCGGTAAGACGCTCATCTCGGTCCTCCTCCTCCAGCACATTCACCAGCAAGCCCCCCTCGCTGCTCCACCCTCGCTGCCCGCAAAGCCACGCAAGGTGTCGTTCTTCCTCGTCAACCTCGTGCCGCTCGTCCATCAGCAGTCGAGCGTGATCGCCGGCAACTCGGACCTCGCCGTCGGCAAGCTCTACGGCGAGCTCAAGGAGGCCACGCGCAGCAGCCGCAACCGCCTCGTCGTCGACAACTGGCACGCACCCCAGTGGTCCGCGCTGCTCCAGTCGCACCAGGTCGTCGTCGCTACCGCGCAGTGCTTCCTCGACGCCCTCATCCACGGCTTCATCAAGATGGACGACCTCAACCTCATCATCTTCGACGAGGTACACCATGCGCTCAAGAATCATCCGTATTTCAGGATCATGAAGTACTACAGGCTCGCGACACCCGAACAGCGCCCCAAGATTTTCGGTATGACTGCTAGCCCCATCTTCACCAGCACGGGCAGGTTTCACGAAGCAGCACGCTACCTGCAGGAGACCATGGATGCGCGTATCCACACGGTCTCCAAGGCCGCCTCACACGACCTCGATAGCGTCAAGCAGAGGCCCGACGAGCTCGTCGTCGAGTTTGATCGCTTCCGCACCGTGCTCGACGAAGAGACCGGCGTCGAAGACGGAGGCGCCGCTTGGTCGGAACTCTCCGCAGAGATGCTGACCATGTTCTCGCCAGAGGCAGCTATGGACGAGGCTGAAGGCCTCGATGCGGTGACCAAGCACTTCGAGGAGGAAGTGCGGCCGAAGCTCGAGTACACTATGCGCCATCTGGGCCCGGTCGGATGCGATGTCTTCTGGCACAGCACGCTGCTCGAGTTCAGGTCCCGCGCCCGCAAGTGGGCCGCCATCACCAAGGAGACGCGCACGCTCGTCAACGATGCCTGGATCGTGGATGCCAGCATGCGCGGCCGCAGCGCTGAACACGCCAACGGCGACGCGGCCGCAGACGAGCATCCGGAGCCGGCGCTGCCACTCGGGGCAGCGCATCTGTCGACGAATAAGGAGTTGAACCGGCGCATCCTACTGCATATGCGCACGCAGCCGGCGCTGTCGGACGTGCTGGCCATCGACGCGCACAACGCATCGCCCAAGCTGCTGCGCTTCTTGGAGCTGCTCCGTTGCTTCGAGTCGGACGCGGCCGATTTCTGCGCCATCGTCTTTGTCGAGCGCCGCCAGACGGCTACGCTGCTCGTCGAGCTTATAAAGCGCACAGCCGGGCTAGAGTTCATCCACCCTGAGTTCCTGCTCGGCCACGACAACGGCTCGGCCTCGGGCGGTGCACCTGCCATGGACTGGCACGATCAGGTGCAGGTGCTCAATCGCTTCCGCCGCCGCGCGCCTACCAATCTGCTCGTCTCCACTTCGATCGCAGAGGAGGGGCTTGACATCCAAGCGGCCAACCTGGTGATCCGCTTCGACCTGTTCAACCGGCACATCTCGTTCCTCCAGTCGCGCGGCCGGGCGCGTGCCAGGGGCAGCCGGTTCATCCTCATGGCCGAGCGCGAGAACCGCGACCATGCGCAGGTGATCCTGAGCGCGTTCGAGACCGAGGCGAGGCGGAGTCAGTGGCTGGAAAGCATCACTGATGCGGACGGCGACGACGATGTGGACGCGATGCTGTGCCACGACTGGGAGCAGCGGCTGCGCATCGAGGCGGACGAGGCACTCGAGACGGCGCCGTGCATCGTTGAGCCCGAGACCGGCGCGAGGCTCTATCCCGAAGACGCGCCGAGTCTCGTCTCGCACTATGCGGCGACGCTGCACTCGGAATATCTCAAGGACGCCGTGCTGGCGTACCGCCTGCGGACCACCGAGGTCGCCGGCACCACGCCGCTGTTCGACTGTACGCTCCAGCTGCCGAGTACGGCAGCGGTGCGCAGCGTCGAGAGCGGCACGTGCTCGTCCAAGAAGGACGCAAAGCGCATGGCCGCGTTTCGCGCCTGCCAGCAGCTCCGCGCGCTCGGTGAGCTCGATGCCTGGCTGATGCCCAGGCTCGTCGCCGCCACCGTGGCCGCGCGAGACGCAGCGCCCGCCATCAATCCGCACCACAAGGCGTGGCGCGGCACCGGCCTGCCGATCCACGTGCCCGTCAAGAAGCTGGACGGATGGGCCCGGTTCGGTGCCCAGCCTCGCGTCGAAGCGAGGGAGGTGTTCTATGCGACGTTCCTGCCCATGCACACGTTCGACACCGAGTGCCAACCTCTGCTGCTGCTGACGCGCGCCCCTCTGCCCAGCACCAACAGACTCGCCCTGTGGCACGCGGCTACGCGCACGATGAAGAACCTCAAGCCCGTGCTGCTCGGGATGCTGCCGCAGCTGTCGAGCCAGCATGTCGAGACTGCGACGCGCTTCACCGAGTTCGCCTTCCAGATGCTGAGTCGCAGCGCACCGTCGGCGCCTCCTGACGAGAGAGACCGGGAGCCGGCGGTGCTGGTGGTGCCTGTGCGTGTGGCGGAGGGGGTGGACGAGGTGACGGCGGCCTCGCAGCTCACATTCGACCTACCTGCGTCGCTTGAGCTCTCGGAGATCGACCTGTCCGACCAAGGTGTCGCTTCGCTTCGAGATGCGGTCCTCATCCGCAAGCATGGCTATCCGTCGTACTCGCTGTACCGATTCCAGTCCCTGCGGCGGGACCTTACGCCTCTTTCGCCGCTTCGCTCGGACGATGCGTGCGATCCTGCCAGCGCCGCGTCGCGACGAACGTATCTGTCGCAGCACCTGCAGCGGTATGCCCGGAACCTGGACGCGAAGGCGATCGCCTCGCTCGCCGAGTGCGTGTGCGAGCTTCCGCTGATCGAAGTCGGTGCGATGGGCAAGCCGGGTGATCTGCTCTCGGCGCCCTCGGTGCGGAACCGGCCTGCGGCGGCCGCGACGAGGATGGTGGTGCCGAGCTTCTACCGGGTGTATCCGCTGCGGTGCGGCGTGGTGGCGAGTCTGATGGCGGTGCCGTCGGTGGTGACGCGGTACGACCACGTGCTGCTGGCGGCCGACTGCAACGGCACGCTCTTCGGCGGCCGCTTGGAGCCCGAGCTGGTGCTCGAGGCGCTGGCGAGCCCGGCTGCGCGCTGCGGCTTCGACTACGAGCGGCTCGAGTTCCTGGGCGATACGTTTCTCAAGCTCGTGGCGACGTCGCATACGTTTACCACGCAGCTCGGCCGGACCGAGGCCGAGCTGCATCTGGCCAACAAGGCGATCCTCACCAACGTGCGGCTGCTGCGAGAAGCTAGGCGGCTGAGGCTACAGCGCTGGGCGCTGTTCGCGAGTGCGCAGCTGGTTCCCAAGCGATGGCTGCCGCCCGTCCAGGCCAGGATGGGGGGTAGGCTGGTGCAGGATGACCGGGACTGCGATGATGCGGAGGCGGACGGGTCGGGCGATGCGGTGGGAGGGGGAGAGGTGGATGTGATTGCGGAAAAGACGTTGCCGGATGTGGTGGAGGCGTTGATCGGTGCGGCGCTGCTGGGGACGGGAACTTCGGCGGCGCTATTGGTGTGTCGGGTCTTGGAGCTGATTCCTGCCTCGATCACCAGTCTCGGGGACTTCAACACGCTGCTCGACGGGCTCAAGCTGCAGTCGGTGGACGAAGGGTGGGAGCGAAGGGTGGACCGAGCTGGGCTCGACCATCTGCAGACGGTGTTTGGCCACAAGTATCGATATCCGCACCTGGGGTTGGAGGCGTTTACGCATCCGTCTCTGCTCGCGTCTGTGCTGCCATCGTATCAGCGGCTCGAGTTTCTCGGCGATGCGTGGTTGGACTTTTACATTGTCGAGCGCATCTTTGGCGCGCATCCGGACCTGAGTCCTGGTGAGCTGACGGCGCTCAAGGGATTGCTGGCTTCGAACACGACGCTGTCGGCGTTGGGGGTTGAGCTGGGGTTGCATCGGTACGTTGCTTCGGATAGCAGCGTTCTGGCGCGTGCGATCGACGTCTATGCGGAAGAGGTGCAGAAGGCTAAGGAGGTGGAAGCGGAGGGGACGTTTTGGACTGCGGTTGGGGCGAGGGTACCAAAGGCGGTAGCGGATGTGGTCGAGGCAGGATTTGCCTCTGTGGTGGTGGATTCTGGATTCGACGAGCGCGTGGCGAGGGCGGTGTTCGAGAGGATCGTCGCGCCGTTTTACGACAGACACTGCTGCTTTGACAAGCTGAAGCTCACGGGGATGCTGCGGTTGGTCCAGTATGTCGGTGCTGTTCTTTCCGCCGCCAGGGCCAAGAATCCCTCGTGCACCGCTCGCATCGAGGTCCTCACCAACCTCGACCTCGACAGTCTCGACAGCCCTCACCGCCTCGGTGAGGTTGAGGTAAAGGAGGGGGAGGGAAAGGAGGGGGAGGCAAAGGAGGGGTGGGAGGAGGCACTGCTGAGCGAGCTGCGGATCGAGCTTCGCATCCACAAGACCGCAGTCGCTGCTCTGGAAACCATCCCGGCCTCGCCAGCTCACCTCGCCAAAGCCACGGCCATCCTCGCCGACCTCGTCCCCACCCGCACGGCGCACAGCGCCAAGAGCGCTGCGCACGCGACCGACAACAACATCGACGGCACGCGTGGCCATCATGCCGCCATTGACGGTAATGCCGTCAATGGCGGTAATGCCGATGATGGAGGTAATAGTGGTGATGGCGATGATGGTGGTAATGCCGTCAATGGTGTTGGTGATGGTGTTGGTGATGGTGATGGTGTTGGTGATGGTGATGGTGTTGGTGGTGGTGTTGGTGGGGGAGGGGAGGGTGTGGAGGAGGTGGAGCGGGGGTGTATGTTGGTGTCGCAGCTCGCGCGGACGCTGGGGTGGAAGACGCCGGTCCAGCTTGGCGCTCCTCGGCCACTACTCGCACAGCCTACCCTCGCTAGCCTCGCCGCGCTCGCGCGCACATGCACCTGCACCAGCCCTCGCTAACCCCCTCACCTGCTCCGCCCAACAACCCCTTCGCACTGGCACAACGTCGTCAAGCTCAGCCACTATGCCCGGTCTTGTCTGCTGTATGAGCACATGAGCCCTTTCATTGTGCGTGCGTGTGTGTTTCTAAGGCTGTGCATCGCTGAACCGCTTGATGGTGGTGTGGAGCGAGTCGGAAGCATCGGTATGCTGGGTATGTTCGGTATGTTCGGTATCTGCGGTCTCCTGGGAGTGGGTACGCTGTCTCTCGCCTGCACCACCGACGCAGGCCATGGACCAGCTCGAAGCATGGAGGGCGGGGGCAAAGAAGAGCGGGGAGCGGACGGAGCGATGCGTGGTGGCCGTCGTGTGGCTGCTGGCACTGTCGCGGTCACTCGACCCCCTCCGCAGCCCCGCCTTGCTCATCAGCCTAACGCCCGTCTGTCGCTGCCTCACCTCGTCCACCTCGCCCACTCCCACCCCCGTCGCCACTGCCGTCGCCGTGGTGGGTCGCGAGCTGAACGAGGCGGGCGTAAACAGCTCGCTCGCCACCGCCTCTGCTGTCGAGTCGACCGCACGCGCGGTGGCAGGCCGCTCCAACCGCCCTGCACCTTGCGCGCGCACCGACTCGCGCGGGTCCGCACCGGGCACACCGACGACGCTCGCCGCCAGCATGCCCGCGCCCTTGTTGGGCGCCTCGGGCGCGGTGATCGGCCGTCGGCGTCGTCGCGGCGCCGGCCTTAGCGAGACACCGAGCCCACCGAGCCCGTCGGCAGCCTCGTGCCCAACCTGCGGACGCACCGCGGCAGCGGGCCGCAGAGCGCCGAGCGCGCCGATGAGCGGTGCGCCGTCCGCGAATCGCGCATCGTGCATCAGCTCTGGACTGCCCGAGTGCGCGGCGGGATGCGCCGAGAGCTCAAAGTGGCTGCGGCTGCTGTCGACGCCGCAGCGCCTGCGCGCGGCGAGGAAGGCGTCGGCGAGGCGGAGCTCGGCGATCTCGACGCGCACGCCGTCGCCCTTGTGCACGGCGAGCTCGAGCATGGCGCGCTCCGTCTGGCACTCGAGCTTGTCGAACTCGTCCTCGAGCGCGGCGGTGCGCGCGTCGGCGGCGCGCGCGGGCGGCGGCAGGCTGGCGCGGCTGCCCGCGGCTCCGATGGTGACCCTGTCCGGCATCGTGACGCCGGGCAGAGGCGGCACCTGGCCCTCGATGTAGTCCTGGATCATGAGCACGCGCTCGTCGAAGCGGTGCGGCTCGAGGCCGACGGGCGGCGGACCGAGGCGTGTGAAGAGCTGCGAGGCGAGCAGCGAGGTGTGTGCGGCTGGCGAGGCGGTCAGCAGTATGGGGCTGGGCAGGGGCAGACCAGATGCGATGGGTGACGCCGAGCCGGGTCGACGCGAGCCGGGTCGCGAGCCTGGACGGCACGGCGACGAGCCGGGATCCAAGGTGCTCGAGAGCAAGGCGGGCGAGCGCGCTGCCAGGGCCGAGAAGCGCTTGACGGACGAGTCGGATGCGTGGGCAGATGGAGTTTGCAGCTGAACGTTGCCAGGCTGCGCATCCGGACGGGAAGCCAGCTCTGCATGATCCATTGCTGCCGCCGTAGCATCGACACTCGGTTTGCCCGGGCGAGGCTGACTGAGAGTGTGCGCATGACCTGATGAGGAGCCTGCGCTCGCGTCGTTGTCGGAGCTGTAGCTAGATGAGACGCCAGCTGCGGCGTCCGGTCCGGCGGCGTCTGGCCTCCAGGCCGAAGGAGGGGCGCCCCTGGCGAGCCTGGGCTTGGTGGGCGTCGCGGGAGGATTCGGAGCGATCAGTGTGCTGCTCTCCTTTGACCGGAGCAACTTGGCGGTCGTGTTGCCGACCGATGCGCTTCGGGATCGCGAGGTGGCTGGTGATTCGGTCAAGGCAGGCGCGGCTGGAGCGGGGGAATCCGATGCGCTGATGTCGGCGGTGGATGCGTTTTGTCGTTGGCGGAGCTTGCGAGCGGTGGGTAGGCGCGAGAGCAAGCTGGTTGTTGCGGACGAGGCAGGCGCCGTGCCAGACGACGGAGAGAGGAGCGAGTCGTGCGCTGTGGTGGAAGTGAAGCTAGCGAAGGATTGGACCGATGCATTGCGGTGGGTGTGAGTGTAGGGGAAGCGGGAGGCCGAGGTGGCGGCGGTGGAGGGGAGGGTAGCGTAGACGTCTTCGTCGGTCTCGAAGCCCGAGTCGTAGGCTAAGCCGGCGTGGTGGGAGCGCGACTTTACACGTCGGACCTTGGAGGCGATGCGGCGGCCGAGACTGAGCTTGGAGGCGTGAGGGTCGGACTCGATGGCGAGGGTGGGGGTGGTGGAAGACTGGAGCATCTCGACCGGATCGAGGCGAGCATGGTCGGCGGATAGGAGCGATGGCCGGGAAGCCGAGGCAGGGTGGATGCGATCTTGGACGCTAGAAGCCGTTTTTGGACGCGCGAAGCTTTTGGCGGTTGGAGGGGGTTGGGCGCGAGAGCTGGATGCTCTGTGGGAGCGGGAGAGGTCGATGTCGCTGCGGTTGGCGAGCGTATGCGTGATTGGGTGGGCGGACGGATGGGAAGGGATGGTAGGGGTTGTGGCAGCGGTGAAAGCACGGTATACGGGGGTATCGAATTGGGCGGGATCGTGGGATGGATCGGGGAGCCTGGATCGGATATGAACTTCGCGGCCTGCTGCTTCGAGGTGGCGCGGATGCCAGCTGATGACGTGTACGTCTGCGGGGAGGGGCGGGTTGGGGGAGCGAGCGAGCTCGTCCGGGAGCACGACGCATTGTGTCGCACGTTTGGAGTGGAAGATGGAGTTGGAACGGTCGCGATCACGGCGTCTTGTGAGGAAGCGTAGCGACATTGTGGAGGCTGAGCAACATGGGCGGCGTTTGTTGGCGGAGGCAGTCGAGTGATGGAGTTTGCAACGAGGGGTATGGCCGAGCTAGAGCACACCGAGGACGATTAAAGAGACGAACGAGGCAGGTTGGGAGGTGGCTAAAGAGTGTGGCCTGGCAGCATGTGTGGCGGAGGTTGCGATGCCGCGTTGCGTTGCGTTGCGTTGCGATGCGATGGAGAAAGAAGGGGGGAGAGGGATGAGATGATGGTGAGGAGGCTGGCAAGGGGCAAGCTGGGGGTTAGGCTAGGCTAGGCTAGGCTAGGCTAGGCTAGGCGTCGAGTGCGCAGAGGGATGCAGGCTTGCAGGCGTAGCATCAGAGGCGTGGGGCGACGTGGCTGAGTTGGCCAAGCAGCGGAGCGAGCGTGCATGGGCAATCAAACAAATCACGCACGCCTGCAGCGGGGCGAGCTGCTGGCGAGGCGCTTGCATCTCTGCGTTGGACTGCGCAGAAAGGGCTCGGTGGGGATCCGACGTCTTTTCGGACGCAGAAGCCTAACAAAAGGGTCTTGGGGGGATGGCGCGCAGCCGCGCAGTGCGAGTGGCGGACTGTGAAAATCCATCCACCGCCTTGCATCTGAGACCGGACAATTTGGCTTCGGGTCGGACCGCCAGCCTTGCATCTGGGAGGGAAGACTTGATGCAGAGGAAATCGTCCACCACCGACGCCGGCTTAGCCGAGCCAGCCTACGCGCCTTGTCATGCACGCCCGCCGCCGCCAATCCTGCGCCGGCAAAGTCCCTTCCGACCCGCGCTAAATCCCTCGTCGCTCTCTCTCGCCATCCAACGCACACACACACACACACACGCCAAACCGATGCCGAATCGATCATCGCTTTTTTTCGTTTGATAGCAGTATTCGCGCCCCAACGAGCCCAACACGTGCATGCATCGCACGCATCGCACGCATCGCATGCAGTCCCCCAGCATCCGTTAGTTGTCTTCCAACCAGCGATACTCGAAGCGGAAGTCGCTCTTCTTGCGCTGGCACCAGCTGCCTTCCCAGTCAAAGTAGACGTACACGCCCTGCTCGTACTCGTCGGTGATCGCCTGCGGCTCCGAGTGGCGCTGGAACCACGTGAGGTACTGCTTGTGGAAGCGCCAGCTCTGCTTCTTGAGCTCCTTGGCCGCCAGGTACTGGTGGTACGTCCCCTGCTGGTAGTAGAAGATGTAGAAGAGCGTGTCCACGTCAAACTTGGCGTACACCGCCGGATTGTCAAACACGCTCGCCGGCGTCTGCGGATAGTAGCTCGGCGTCGGCAGCGGATTCTTGGCCACGTAGTACTTGGGCTTGTCCGAGTCCACCGCCTCGGGCACATTGATAAACGACGACTCGAGCGACTTGTGCACCAGCCCCACGTTGGCCTCCCGCTCCACCGACTTTTGCTTGGCAGACTCAAACGAAGACACCAGATCCGTCAGCGACGTCGGCAGCCGCGCCTCCGTACCCGCCTCCCTCTGCGCCGCCGCCTGCTGCGCCGCCGTCCCCGCTCCGCCCCCCGCAGGCTGCACCACGCTCGCCGCCGCAGAGCTCGCCGCAAGCTGCGCAGGCTCAAAGCCAGACGTGCCCGTGCCCGTGCCCGTGCCCGTGCTCGTGCTCGTGCTCGTGCTCGTGCTCGTGCTCGCCGCATCACCGCCCGCAGCCGCCGTCGCCGCCCCATTCTTGACGCTCGCCGCCTCCATCCTGGTCAACCCAGGCGGCGCTGGCGACGCCGACCTCGCCTTGTCCATCTCGCTTGCCCGCGCTCCATCCACCACCGACTTGACCGGCGTCGAGGCCGCGCCGCCCACCGCTGCTGACAATGTCGCTGCACTCCCGTTGACGCCCGACGCCGCGTTGGCGTCCGCAAGCGCGTCGCTCGCAATCGACGCCGTCGTCGTCGATGGCGACGCAACCGCCATGTCTGCAGACGTCGCAGCCGCACTCCCGGCTACCGCCGCCGCCGCCGCTGCAGCGTAGCGGATCGGCGGGAGCGGCGCAGCGCTCGGCGCCTTGGGTGGCGAAAGCACCGCCGCCTGCGACGCCGATGGCGCCTTGGCCTGCGCAAAGTTGGCCGTAGGCACCGCCTTCTCCTTGGGCACCGCCACCGGCTCTTGCGATGCCTTCTTGGTCGTCTTCTTGGCCGCAGCCGGTGGCGGTGTGGCAGCAGGCTGGGAGGTTGCAGATGCAGCTGGCGCCTCGTCCTTCTTTGCGCTGCTGCTGCCATTGCTGCTGCTGATGTCCTTGTCCTTGGCGGTGTGCGTCGTGGTGGTGGCCGCGGTGGCTGTAGTGGTGGTGGTGGCGGCGGTGGTGCTGCTGCTGACGGGTGCGGTGATAGGTGCGTTGGCGCTGCTCGTGGTGCTCGTATGTGTGTCTGCCAGGCTGTCGCGTCGCGGCTTGGTCGGCGTGTCTTTGAGGTCGCGGAAGCTGAGATCATCCATGCCGGCGGTCGAGTCGTGGTTGCTGTGCAGGTCGTCGTTCTCCTTGAGTCCGAACGCCTCCTCGCCGTCGTCCAGATTGAGGTCGTCGTAGATGCCCTCGTCCTCCTCAAAGTCC
This sequence comes from Moesziomyces globuligerus, assembly GCA_030849465.1. Lineage (NCBI taxonomy): Eukaryota > Fungi > Basidiomycota > Ustilaginomycetes > Ustilaginales > Ustilaginaceae > Moesziomyces > Moesziomyces globuligerus. The sequence goes on from JARVLF010000004.1 coordinate 182,597, forward strand.
TCGTCCACGTTGGACTCGACAAAGTACGCAATGTCCTCCTTGATGTCCTGCACGCGCTCCGTGTCCAGGTTGCCGTTCTCGAGCATGCGCAGGAGGATCTCGAGGCGCGAGATGTGCCAGTTCCTGCGGTCGTTTGCGTTTTCGAGCTGCGAGGCGCGCTCGTCCTTGGCGGAGCCCTTCTTCTTCTTGCCCGAGCCCGAGATGGTCTCGATCTCGGCTTCGGCGGCCTCGATCTGGCGCGAGAGCTCGTCGACCTGCGTGGAGAGCCAGTCGGAGATCTCTGCCTTTTCGCGATCGCGCGGATTCATCTTTGCGGCGGCTATGAGGCCCTCTTTGGAGAAGGCTTTGGTCTTCATCTCCTTTTCGATCGCCTTGAACTTCTCCATCTGCGTCTCGATGAGCTTGCGGTTGTCGAGCAGCGGCTTCTTGTCCTTGATGTCGTTGCTCTGGAGCCACGTCTTGATCTGGTCGCGCAGACGCTGGAGCTTCTTGATCTGGGTTTTGAGATCGCTCTCCATCTTCTCCTTCTGCGTCGAGTTGGTGGAGCGCTGGAGGAGCTCGTACATGTCTTCAAAGATCTCGACGCCCTCGGCGACCTTTTTCAAGGTCTTGTCGATCTCGGTCTGGAGTTTCCTCGCCGCCATGGTGGAAGAGTGAGCGATGCAAAGCTGGCGAAGCGGTCGAAGCGGGCGAAGCGAAACTGGCGATGCGTGTTGGGAAGGCCAACGGGGGTCGAGTCGGGCGAACTTGGCGCAGTTCGCAGCGTGTTTGCCGGTGCGCGGGTGGTGTGGGCGCGATTGCGACTGGTGCTGACTGAAGAGCGACAGCTGGCGTCGAATTCGAATGGCTGGCGGATGGATGCAGGTGATGGTGAGAGTGGTGAGCCGCTAAGCGTGAGCAAGCGTCGAGATGGCGATGTGCGCTTTGCGACTTTGCACTCAGCTAGCGAGCTGCTCTGGCCAGGATGGCTGGTTTGGCTGGTGGCCAACGCGCGCCCGATTTGAGCAGCTCTGGCTGCGTCTCTGCGCCTCTGAACGGATGCGGCCACCCAGCCAAGGCGCCAATCACAGCTGGCGCCATCGGCACAAATTAGTTTCTCGCACGGGAAAACAGCCGACGCGAAGAATCGGCCCTCGAGCCCCAAAGGCGAGAAAAGTGGATTTCGGACCTCACTATGCAGCTTGGTCGTTCAAGCCTTTGGTCTTCATCGCTATCACACATCCCATCTACACCATAGCCGAGGACTCGAGGATCCGCGATCATGTCTCTGCAAAGGAGCTCGAAGCCGCTCACGGCGCTCTTCCAATCGCTCCGAGTCACCTCGAACTCGTCGAGATCTGCAGCATCCCCCATCGCATCGAGCAGCAGAAGCTTCTCGTCCTCACACGCACGCAAAGCGGACCGATGTAAGTACAAAGCTCTCTACATGCTGCTGCGACCAGGCTAGGAGTGCGGAACTGACTCGAATCTGTCCTCGTTTGCTCGCCATCTCGATCGGCTTTCCGCGTTTCCGCGCCTTACAGCTGCCGTCTATCCGTTCTCGTCGGCAGCGTTGATTCCGGAGGTGCCCGAATTCGTCTCTACCAAGAAGGGCGTCACGCCTCCGCCCGAGTCGAGGAACAAGTATGCCGGAGTGATGCCGCGCGTACACTCGGACCTGCGCGCACGCTACGACCCGGGCAACAGGCTCACCAAGCTGTTTGACCGCCGCTCGGCGCAGCGCATCCCGCCGGGCTCGGTGGTGATCGTCGAGTCGTGGACGTCGCCGCTCAAGACCAACTTTTCGTCGTTCTCGGGCGTGCTCATCGCCGTGCGTCGGCGCGGCGTCTCGACCTCGTTTGTGCTGCGCAACCTGGTGCAGAAGCTCGGTGTCGAGATGCGCTTCAACCTCTACTCGCCGCTGCTCAAGGACGTCCGCGTCATCCAGAAGGCCGAGGCGGGCAAGAATGACAAGTCCGGTAAGCTTCGCAGGACCCGTCGCGCCAAGCTCTACTACCTCCGCCAGGACGACAGGCGCCTCGCCGGCATCGGCAACGTCATCAAGCAGCAGCGCCTCCTCGAGGAGAAGCGCGCCCAGGAGGCCGCCAAGCGCCGTGGTGGACGCAGGTGATAAGCCAACGCCGAGGTTGACATCGCAAGCAATGCAGCCGTTTCTACTCTCGAGAACGTCTGGCCCTGGATTGCGCAGATGAGAGGAGGAGTGTTACAGTACTATCATGCTGCAGGATCGTGCTGGTTCCATCGGTGTGGATCGGGTGAGGTGCATCGCTGATACCGAGTGTCGCTGAGAATTCTGCCCAAAAAAAAAGGCTGAGAAAAAGACGCCGTTGAGGAGCGCCGGATTATCAAATCGCAGCCAAAAAATGCGCGCCAAATAGAGCTCGCTGACAGCTTCGGCTCGAGTCGGAAACGACGTCCAACTATATCAACACTTGTCCGGGGCTCTGCTTCTCACCATTCAGCCCCCAACAGCAAAGCATTCCTCTACAGATAGGCCGCAACACCAACATGGCTGCTCACATGGCGCCTAGGCTTGGCATCAGGCTCGCCTCGACCGCCTCGCCCGCCTCTGTGCTTCGCTCTTCATCACCCTGGGCTGCTCTACTCCAGCGCTCGTTCGTCGCTTCCAACACTCAACGCTCCGTCTCCACGCTCACTCGCGCTGCACCGAGCATCGCCGCGGCGGTGTGGCCGATGCGAAGCCCTGCATCGCTCCGACCTGCTCCTCTGTCTCGCTCGGTCATGCTCACCGCCCTTGCTCGTCATCAGTCTACCGCTGCCGCTGCGCCAGCTGACTTCGCAGCTGCTTCCGCCACGCCGGCTAACACTTCTTCTTCGCGCACCGCCGAGTCCGCGCCCGCAATCTCGAAGCCCGTAGTGGCGGCGCATCTGTACGCACTGGCTTTCCTCGTCTACGCCATCGTCGTGGTCGGCGGCTTGACGCGGCTCACCGAGTCGGGTCTCTCGATCACCGAGTGGAATCCGGGCTTCAAGGGCATGCGTCTGCCCGTGACCACCGCAGAGTGGGAGGCCGAGTGGGACAAGTACAAACAGACGCCCGAATTCCAGCTGCTCAACTCCAAGATGTCGCTCGACGACTTCAAGGCGATCTACATGTGGGAGTGGGGCCACCGCGTGCTCGGCCGCGTCATCGGCGTCGCCTTTGTCCTCCCCGCCGCCTACTTTGTCAGCCGTCGCTGGGTCGCCCCGGGAACTCGCTGGAAGCTGCTGGCCATCTCGGCGGGTATTGGCTTCCAGGGCTTCTTGGGCTGGTTCATGGTCAAGTCCGGTCTCACGGCACCGGAGCCTAGTGGACGCGCCAAGCTCGTTCAGGCCGGTGGAGACGAGGGTCGCATTGGCGGGCGTGAGGTCGTGCCTTCTTCGGCGGCGCAGACGAGCGTGGCGGCGGCGGATTGGACGCCGAGGGTCTCGCACTTCAGGCTGGCGATGCACATGGGTACCGCGTTCCTCGTCTACCTCGCCATGCTCCACACGGGCCTCGCCGTGCAGCGCGACTACAAGGCAGCGACGTTGACCGGTACCGTCTCGGGCGTTAAGGCGAGGACGCATGCGGCGCTGCAGCAGCTGGCGAATACGCTCAACCATCCCTTGCTGCGTAGGCACGCGCGCATCACCAAGCTCGTCGGCGCGCTCGTCTTCACCACGGCCATGTCGGGCGCGCTCGTAGCCGGTCTCGATGCCGGATTGGTGTACAACGAGTTCCCGACTATGGGCGAGGGTCGTATCGCCCCGCCCATGGACGAGCTCATGGATGATCGCTTCGCACAGCGTCCAGATGGTTCGGACAAGGTCTGGAGAAACCTCGCCCAGAACCCCGTCACTGTCCAGCTCATCCACCGTACGCTCGCCGTCACCACCGCCTGCACCGTCCTCGCACTCGCCTGGAAGACGCATCGCCTCTCGAGAGCCTACAGCCTCGCAGCACGCTCCGCGGCGTCGACGTCGCAGCCACTCTTGCCCGCCCTCCCACCCCGCGTCGTCAAGCTCGCCAATGCTTCCGTCGTCGTCGTTGCGGCGCAGGTCACGCTCGGCATCTCGACGCTCATCTACATGGTCCCCATCCCCCTCGCTTCCGCCCACCAGGCCGGATCGCTCGCTCTCCTCTCCGTCCTCCTCGCCATCGTCTCTGCCCTCCGTCCCATCCCCAAATCCATCCTCGCCGCTTCCGCCGCACGCCACTCGCGCATCCTCAACAAGGTCTCCCACCACCCTCGCCGCTCAAACTCTAGACCTGCATGTCCCTAGTTGTACTTGTACGAATCCATCTCATCCCACCACTCTGGACGTTGCGATCGTGTGCATGTGTGCATGAAGAGTCTTTTCCTACAAGGTGATACAAATACAATGCTATTGTGTACGGAAGGTCTAGCCCGAGAACTTGTACTTTGCTCGCAGGCGTTCTCCGTACCTGTAGAGGATGATGGGGACGGGGAGACCGAGGAGGCCGATGCCGGCGAGGAGGGTGCAGGACCAGGCGTAGCCGAGGTCTTCGAACATGTACTCTGCCGCGAGCGGGAAGGCGGCAGCGAGGACGGAGCGGACGAGCACGGCGCACGCGGTCGCCGAGGCCGAGTAAGGTACAAAGGCGTCGACGAGGTAAACGAGGATGGTCTGGAAGCAGAGGATCGTCGCGCATCCGACGAGCAACGAACCTGCCAGAGGGATCAACCAGTGCGTCTGATTGGCTCCACTCCATCCGAACAGCGTCAGCCCCACGGGCAGGATCAACATCCCCACAAAGCACAGTGGCAACCTGTACTCTGGTCGACCCTTCTTCCCGCCTGCCGCTGCTGCTGGCTTGGGCACGGACTTGGGATTCGAGTTCGTCGTGGTGAGACGATCCGGATTGACCGTGGGCGTCACATTGCCAAACGCCGAATTGGCGCCATCGACACCAGCGTCGCTCAAGCGCTTGGGCTGTTGGGCGTCTTTCTCCACATCGGCTCGCTCGTCCTGAGCTGCTGCCTCGCGCTGCCGCACCATGCGCGCAATCGTCTCGCGACGATAGAAGAGCCACCAACCCAGCCTACCATCGACGATGACGAGGCGCGCGTAGATCTCGTCCTGCAAGAGCGCATTTGTAAACGCTGCGATGAGAAAGCCCAGCCCAAGACCGAGGTACGAAAGCCCCGAGATGCCCAGCGCCCAGTTGTACGTCGGCAGCTTCTGGGGCGAGGGAGCATCGGGCTCGTCCTTGCGCGTCTGGAAGAGCAGCGGATGCTGCGTGATAAAGAGGTAGATGATGCCATAGCAGAAGCCGAGGTAGTACGAAAAGATGGCGCAGATCGGATTGGTGAACAGCAGCCGAAACGGGCGCGACTGAGCGAGCTTGAGCTTGTGGATGATCTCGCGGCTGGGCAACCACGCCTTGACGCATCTCGTGGCGCGGGCCTTGAGCGTGTTGTCGAGCACAGCGTCGGCCGTCGCCGGATCGAGCTGCTGGATCTCGTGGAGCCTGTTTGCGATCGCCTGCTCGCGCTTCTTGCGCAGCAGGACGGGCGCGTACGTCTCGTCGAGGAAGAGCACAATGATGACAAACACCGCACCGGACATGATGGTCAGCGTGTGCAGCAGCCATCTCCAATCCCTCGTGCCCGCGGCGATGAAGCAGCCGAGAATCGAGCCCAGCACGGGGCCCATCAGCGGCCCGAGTCCGTACAGCGACTGAGCGCGTCCTCGCTCGTTGGGCGCAAACATATCGCCGATACTGCCCGCGCCCAGACTCGGGCCAGTGCTGCCCGCCGCGCCGGCGAAGAAGCGCAGCACGTTGAGCGCCGCAAAGCTCGGACTGAACGCCGACGCGAGGTTGAAGGCGATGAAGACGGCGCTCGTGATGACGTATACGGGCTGGCGGCCAACGGTCTCGGAACACGGTGCGAGGATAAACGGACCGACGCCGAGGCCCATGACAAAGAGCGATACGGGCAGCACCGAGAGCGTGCGCGAGTCGAGGCTGAAGCTGTGGTCGACAAAGCCATTGCCGGGGACGAGGATCGACGAGCCGAGCGGCGAGACAAAGCCCATGAGCGAGATGATGAGCGTCGTGAGCCACTTCTTGGCGTGCGTCCAGTGGCGCGAGTCCTCGCTGCCCTCGAGCCGGATCGCCTCGATCTCGGCCGCCGTCAACGGCAGCAAGGGCGGCGTCGATGACCCGGCATCGTCGGCGACGGGTGGTGGTGAGCGTGCGTCCGTATGCGTATGGCCGGGCATAGGTGATGTCGGTATTGACGTCGCCATGGCTGTATGGAGGACGCTGCTCCACAAGTCGGCACGAGCACGGCGTCAAGGATGGTCGCCGATAGCGTCAAGGTGTCAAAGTTGTCGCAAAAGACCGGGCGAGCGCTTAAGGTCAAGACGACATGGCGGGTTTGCGGAACCAGGTTCCACGATGTGGTGTTGTATATGAGGCGGAGAAGAACAGCGTCTGGTCGACGTGGTTGGGAGCAAGGCTGTCCGACGAGCTGTGCGTGAGAGTCAAACCGGCGGCCAAAGAACCCCAAGCGGAGTGCGGATCACAACCACGAGGTCGATGCCGTACGAACGGCTCTGCAGAGTGGGGCTACGTGCCGGCCTACCAAGAGGATGGTCGGAGGTGCTATTCGTCAGCAGGCTAGGGGCAAGCCGAGGAAGATGCGGGATGCCGGGACGTTGCTGCGTAATTGCGGAAGCCCAATCGAAAGCCAGCACCGACTGGTCTCTACGTTCGCGGCAGCGAAGGGCTGCAGGCGGGCCCCAAACGATGAAGAGCAATGGCCGGGGAGGACGCTCAGAGCGCTACTTGCCGTGAGGACAATGGTCGCGTAAGTGGGGAGGGGCGCTAGCGGGGAGAGGCTCGTTGGTGTGCAAAGGTGTTGGCAGGGTCGAACGAGTTGCGGCATGCACCTCCAAGGCGGGAAGCGCATGGGGGCGGCCGAAGCAAGTTTGCGCCGGCCGAGGACGGGTCGGCAGGGGCATGAAAAACGGCGCCGGAGACTCAGGTTCGCACCATGCACGACGGCGGCGGCAAGGGGCGTAGGATTCCAAAGAGCTGGCCGGCGTGAGAGCGATAGAAGAGCGAGGCTAGGTGCCGTGAGCCGGCTGCTGGCAGTCGCGGCGCGAGATGATGCACGTCGATTGAGATGCCGACGGTTCGCGGTGAGTTTTGCAGCTTCTCTCATTCGACGCAGCCACCTCGTCCGCCCTCGCCGCCCCACCACCTCCATTCCATCCGATCCCAGCGCCACCCTGTTCCACGCTTGATGTCCACCAGTGCACAAGTATCGCTATAAAAACTCGACTATGCGAAGTCAAAAAGCATGGCGGCGACCACTGCGGATGGTGGGGCAAAGCATGACGGGCCAGGGTGGGCGGGATGCCGAACCAGCGTGAATGGTGCCGACGTTGGGCTCGCACAAGTTGAGTAGCGCGCGCGCGGGGTTGGCAGCAGGTATTGGTTCGGCAGGGCGGTGTATTGGGCATTTGAAATGCACATTTCGAGCCGCCTGCCGTTGCCGCTGCGCGTTGAGCTCCGCTTGGCTTGGCATCCGCGCTCGCCGGCGCGCGGCCTAAAATAGCGGCAGCGCTTAGCTCCTGTAGCCTTCTCATCGAAGAATGATCTGCCCGATGAAAGCGAATCGGAAGATCTTCCAAGAGGACCATCAAGTGACACGGCGCATGTCGGCCACGGCATCGTCCCATAGATCCGACTGGCCCCACACGCCTGCAACGATGGCGACGACCATCCAAGCGCCCGCCTCGTCGCTGCGCATGCTCTGCTCTTCCGCCGCCGCCGCATCAGGCTCGTCGAGCTTGATGCGTGAGCGCAGCGCCTTTCTGCGGATCCGCGAGAGCGTAATCGCCGCGACGCACGCGCGCGCGAGCGTCCTGAGCGTACTGATCTCCTCACTCACCAGTCTGCCGTCCAGGCGTAGGAGCAGGGCGAAGAGCCAGCGTGCGTGCAGCGGCTGGATCACCTCGTCGCCGCTGCCGCCGTGGCTGTCCGGAATGGCGACGCGGTGGGCGAGCCAGTAGGGAAAGGCGTCGAGGAGGCCGAGGATCTGCTCGGTGCTGAGCCTCAGCAGCAATGCACCGCTGGGTTCGCGGAGGCGCCACTCGTGCGCCTTGCTCGCCTGCTTGGCTGCCTCGTCGGCCGACGTGGCCGGCGGTGGCCGCCCGTGGATCCACGCGTACCACGCGGCCGTGTTGCCGATCTTGGGCAGGTCGTCCTTGGTGAGCTTGACGGGCGCCGTCGGTGGGTTGCTGAGCGCCTCGCGCGCATTGCGAAAGTGCGTCTCGAACACCGCACGCCATTCGTGCGACGGCACGAACAGAGTCCGGTCCGCCCCATCTTCGGTCTGAGCACCCGTACGCCCCGATAGTCGTTCGGGAGGGCTGGAGCTTGCTTTCGCGTACGGGTTGTGGGCGGCAAAGGAGACGGCTGGCGCCGCTGCTGCTTCGCGCCGTACGATGGCCAGGTACTCTTCTCCGTCCGTGGGCTGGCCGCTGAAGTCGGCCGGCAGCACAGCGACCGGCAGCGATTGCACGCCGTAAGACTCGTCGCCCTTGGAGGCTGAGCCAGCTCCGTGCTCGCTGTACCGCGCCTTCTTGTGCGCTCGATCTGATGTCGTCGCCATGTCTGGACCGAGGGCGTGTGGAAAGCGCTCGGGAGAAGCTGAGTCGAAGTGATTGGAGGGGTTGCAGTGACCTCTCTTGTCAGGGTCCATCGCCGACTTTTCCAGCCGGTGGAGGCTGCAAAGCTTCCAACTGCGCCCAATTTTTCTTTGAATAAATGTGAGACCCTACAGACTGACACAAACTTAAAAAACGGATCCGAATACTTTTGGCAAGAAGTCGACTTTTCGCTGCCACCATCCTGCTCCGACCTTGAATACCATCGTCCACACCCTTGCTCGTCTCGACCCCGACACCGCTGCTCGCTTTTCTTCGAAGCAAGCGCCTTGACACAGTATGCCGGTCAAGCCCAACGCGCGCATGCTGCGCGACATGGCCACACGCCAGGCCGTGCAGTCCAACGAACTCGTCCGCCGTGCCTTCAAGTACATCGCTCGCAACACCACCCTACCCCAGAGGGTGCGCCACCAGGCGCAACTCCAGCTCAACCAGTTCCCCAATAAGACCCGTCCCGTCAGTGTATCCAATCGCTGTGTCGAGACAGGACGTGGCAGAGGTATCATCTCCGAGTTCGGTCTCTGCAGAGTAAGTCTCTTTCCGCCCACGCATCTCCTCATGCCTGAAGCACAGTGCAAGCTGACACTGCACTTGCTTGCGTTTCGTGCACCGAACAGTATCAATTCCGCATGAAGGCGCTGGCCAACGAACTTCCCGGCGTCAAGAAGGCATCGTGGTAATCAGCGCGCCCACAGAAAAGCTTGGCAAGTGCCATTCATAGACTCCTCCCGATCTCGACCATGTACAATAGCATCTGGCGCATTACAACGCAACGCTCCACCTCCATCGACAGCTGCCGTCTTCAAGAGCAGCAAGAACGTCGACGAAAAAAGGCCGGCTTTTGTCGGCACAAGCGCGAATTGGGATCAGTCGTAAGGGTGGACTGGGGCCAAAGCGACACGGACAGCCTGTCTCTTTGATCGTGGCGACGGGCCCTTCAGTGTTCAGTCAAGCTTCTGAGCAGAGTAGGACCGTCTGGAGTACGCTGCAGGGCGTGGGCGTAGCCTTGCAGGGAGACAGCTGCGATCTGAACATCGTAGTCACGGGAGAACTGAGCTTGGCGCGCGTACAAACCGTACCATCGCTTTACGCGAACGTACGCAGCTCGACCTGGCTCGCTGCAGGAGATGCAATGGGTATTCCTGTCGTGTCTGCTGTTCTGCCGACTCTCGACACTGTGCGTCGTTGAATGCCGTCGAAGCTGGTTAGCGATGAGACTGTTGAGGCATCGAGTTCTTCCGAGCCAGCTGGGCCTCAACATCAAAGTCTAACACCCTGGTGGAATCGATTCGCGCTCGGAATTCGGCTTGGTCGGTCGGTTGCGCCTAGCACACCCTGCCTTGGTCCTTCCCACCCCACCGCATCCCATCCAACATCGAAACTTGTCCGTTCACGGCGCTCTCTGCCTTGGTTTCGCACAGTTGAATCTCGGACATGGCGGTGTACCACGACGACGCGCAGGACACAGGGCTGCGCGGGCCTGTGCCGCGCGATGCGCGTCTCATCGCGCTCATCCTTGCCTCGATGGGCGTTTCGGACGTCGAACCCGCGGTGCTACTCCAACTGCTCGAGTTCGCGCACCGCTACACGTACGACGTGCTCTCGGACGCCCTCGTCTACTCGGACCACGCATCTTCGCGTCAATCTGCAAGCGCCATTGCGTTGGAAGACGTCAACTTGGCCATCCAGTCGCGCGTCAACTACTCGTTCACCAAACCCCCCGAGAAAGACGTAAGCTCCACCAACCTCCCACCCCTGCCGACGTCTCTTCTCCATTTTACTCACCTTTTCTGTGCTTCTTGCATGTGTAGATGCTGTTGGCGTTGGCGAGTACGGTCAACTCGGTGCCACTGCCTCCGATCTCGGATCGTCATGGCGTGAGGCTCCCGCCCGCTCAACACTGCCTGACCAACGTCAACTTTAGCCTCGTGCCCAATCCGCCTCCTGCAGACGCGGATGATTTCGAGGAACCGTACACAGCCTCGCAACAACAGACCCTGTCACAGACGCAGGAGAGTACGCAGGCTTCGTCGTTATTCGACTCCAACCCCGCCGCACCTGCAGACCGAGATGCAGACGACGCCGATGTCTCCATGTCCACCACCCAACCCTCGCAATCCCAACCCTCCACCAGCCAAGCCGACGATCCAGCTAGAGGCACCAAACGTAGCCTGGACGAAGACCAAGACTACGACTAGCCCCCCGCCCTCACTTGCGATCTTGTATTTTTAATGTCACCTCGAGCCAAGTCTTGACCACAGACCCACAGACTGCCAAACACGAATCGGGACTTTCAGCGCGTGCATTCGGGGGGACGCTACTGTGGATGGGCACCGTACGCTGCAGCTGCCGAGCCGTCTTGTGCGGCGGCGGCGGCTTGCATTCGATAGTACTCCTCCCACTCCTTGGTATAGTCTACTGCCGCACCGTCTGCTGCCGGTGCAGCCTGGGCGGCGGCGGCGGCGGCGGCGTTGGGATCCGCATACGCAGCTTGAGCAGCGTAATACGCGGCCCACTCTGCCGAATAGTCCTTCTGCTCTCCCTCCTGCCCTGCCGCGGGTGCGGCTGGCTGAGCAGCAGCCTGGTCGTAGGCTGCATAGGGCTGCTGCTGACCATACGCCTGCTGTTGACCATACTGGCCGTATCCGCCGCGATCGCCGCGGTTGTTGTAGCCGCCTCGCTGGCCCCATCCGCCGCGCCCACCCGCGTCGCCGCGCGGCGCACCGAATCCAGGCTGCATCCACACCTCGGGGTTGCGCCACGGCGGGATCTTCTTGCCATCCGCACCCACTGCTACCTGCCCAACCGCGGCGCCTGTGGCCGCACCCGGTGCCGGTGCAGCTGCGCCAGCCGCAGGCTCGCCGAGCTCGGCCATGAGGTTGGCGTACTCCGAGTCAAACTGCCTGTTGCCCGTCGACCCCTGCGCCGGCGCTCCGCCCGGTGGGCCCATGCCGCCGACGCGACCCTGGGTGCAGTCGCGAGCCAGATGACCCTGGCCTCCGCAGCGGTGGCAGATGATGTGCGCGGTCCAGTTGCGCTGCTCGGGACACTCGAACGCACGATGGCCCTTGTTGCCGCAGTTCTTGCAGAGCTGGTTCTCGTCGTCGCGCAAGGTGCCGTTGAGCGCCGCGAGCTCGCGGAGCTGGTTGCGCTTGTGATCGTTTTCGCCCTCGGGCGTGGAGGCGGCGGTCTCGATGACCTGGTTGATGAGGCGGATGCACTTCTTTACCTTGGCTTCGTCGTCGGCGGTGACTACGCAGTGCATCTCCTCCTCGTCCTCGTCGCCGCCCCTGCCCTTGCCGTCCTTGACCGAGCCGCGGCCGCGGATGGAGATCTTGGCGCCGCTCTCGCGCTCCATGGTCTTGAGCGTGTTGCCGCGCGGGCCGACGAGGAGGCCGAAGAACTTGATCTCGGGAAACTCGCGCACGGGGAGGTAGACCTTCTCGGTGGGGCGCTGGTTGCGCCTGATGGCCTGGTAGTCCGAGGGCGGACGGAAGTTGGGGTCGAGCTTGAGCTGGCGGTCGACGAGCGCCATGCGTTCGTCCTCGAGCTTCTTGCGGTAGCGCACCTCGCGCGTGTTGGTGCGGCGGCCCTGGTTGTCGTACGTGGGTGGCGGCGAGGGCGAGCGCTCGCGGTCGGGCGGGATGAGGTCGCCCGAGCGCAGCTTGCGAGCGATCTCGTCGAGGCGCACCTGGATGGCATACTTGTCCAGGTCTTGTGCCGAGACGTTGGCGCCGATCGCGGTGGGGATGGTCACCTTGTCCGTGGCATCGCCCCAGCGAGACTTGCGTTTGCGGGGTCCAGCGTCGGCGCCCGTTGCATCCGCGCCTGGCGCAGAAGAGGAAGACGGGTAGGAGGAGGTATACTGCGGGCCACCATCGCGGTCGCGCTTGATGCCGATGCTGGCTGCGACAGCTGCGGCGGCTGCGAGCGCAGCGTCGCGCGGATCGGAGGAGGACGAATGGGTAGGTGGCGACGAGTGGTACGGTTGCGAATGCTGCTGGTAGGGAGGCTGGTAGGATCGAGACGAGTCGTACTGGGAGGGCGAGGGTGCCGAGCCCGGGCCATCCGGGCCGCTGCCGGCGCCACCACCTCCTCCCCATCGACGGGCGCCCTGTAGCGGCTGGGCATTCATGCCGGTGCGTTGCGCATTGCTCCTCCACGACATGATGCCAGAGGGGTGAGAGGGTATCGACGGAAGTGGAGTGCGGACGACAGCGGTGGTGGTTGTTAGTAGAAAGAGCAGCGAGGTCGGCAGCAATGTGGATGGCCAGCACGTGTATGAGCACGCTGTAGGATGTTTGCTTGCCGCAAGTGCCGCGTCTTGGTGTTTGCGAGCGCTGTGCGAAACGAAGATGATGGCGATTCGAGAAGGTGCGAAAGCAAGCGAAAGCAAAGCGGAAGGAAAGAGCGCCGCTCTGCGGGGCAAACAACGGCGATGGCCTCGGCGGCGAAGAAATTGTGACGGCCTGCCTCAGCCCACGAACCCTGGCATCGGGAGCACGCTCACATGTTCAGCCCCATCTCCCGATATCTGTCGTAGACTTGATGTCATCTGCGGCCTAACACATATCTCGATGGCAGCGCAGGTGATCGCTCGCATAAATTGAATCGGTAGAATGGCAGAGGTTGGACCCTGAACAGGGCCGCGTAAGCACCTCGCTCAGCCGAGCTGCAACGGGCGGTCACGCACAGCAGGATAAGGTGATGCGACATCATCCAAGAGTGCTCGACCGTGAGTGATGCTGACCGTCACAGAGATTCGATGGAATGTCATGGATGACGTCCAGCACCATCATCGGCGGTCACCATCAAAACTCGTCGACGTGGCATGGTTTTCGGTTGGGGCGGTGCTCTCCGCGGGGATGAAGGGTTGAGCTGAAAGATGTGCAGCTGGAAGAGATGGAAGATCGAGCGAGTGCGGCACCCGAAAGCCAAGAGCGAGGGCAGCAAGGGCACCGCCAATTGATCCCGAGCTGAGAGGGCGGATGCTGAGCTGAGCCTGAGCAGCAACGTCAAAGACGCCATTTGTGATTGTGTGAGCCGCTGCGATACGGACAAAGGGCGGTTTGGGGCGGCTAGACGCAGGGGGGCCGAACAGTGCGCCAAAGCGCACCATCTGAGCTCAGCCGCGATAATCGAAAGCGGCAGAAGGGGCGACTCAGAAGCGGCACGCGCTCGCCCTTAGCTCCGTGCTGGCTGGCTCACCAAAGCATTTTCATTGAAAAAAAAGCAACAGCTCAGCCCGGCTCAGCCAAGCTCGACCCTGCCAGTCACGCTCACCGTGACAGCCGCTGCGTCTCCACCTGCTGCTGAGCGTGTCGGGGCCTGTGCCACACCTGGTGCCGCTTTCAGTGTCCGCCACGCAGCCACAGATGCACACAATCACAAGCCCAGCACCGAAAGCACACCTTCATCCCCTATCTCTCGCCCTAACTCTCTTCACCATCAGCTCTCTGCACACACTCGGCCAATCCACCACTACCCACAGCATCACCACTACCACCATCACCACCACCAACTCACCAGCCCCCCTTTACGCACGCATACAGACAGCGACCACCTCCACCCGGCGCAACTGCAACTCGCACATCGACTCGAACGCATACATCTCGCTTGCTCTCACACTCCTGTGACTGCGAGATCCCTTTCATCGCCACTTCGCGACTGCACTCGAAGACGGCCTCGCCAGCTTGAGAGTCGAAGCAGCTATCACCATGGCCGCCACTCAGGTGGCTCGCAACTCTGGCTTCTCGTCTTTTGACGACATCGTCAAGATGCCTTCTTCCCCCACCCTCCAGCCGCGCGCTCGAGCCGTCTCCTCGGCCGCCGCTGACCCCAACACCACGCCCAAGCCGCTCCAAGCTTCATCGTCGGCCGCCAACGGCGCTTCTGCTTCCACCTCATCTACCGCCTCGGCCTTCAACATGCGCAAGGTCGGCCTCGACCAAAACCAGCCCCCTCCGCCCCCTGGCTCGTCGCCCGAAGTCTTCTTCCGCTACTACCTCGCTGTCGAGCTCCGCAAAGCTGGTACCCAGCCCAGCGAGGCGCTCCTCGACAGGTACGTCCGCAATCACTTTGATAGCCTCTTCAAGAACAAGACCGCACAGGCCGCCGCCGCTGCACCCGCTCAGCCAGCTGCTTCTGCGGCCACCACCCCTTCGCAGTCGCACGCCTCCACCTCGGACGTCACCGTCGCCGCTGTCGCGCGTCCCCCTGCGCCTCAGCCCTCGGCTGCCCAGCTCAAAGCCGCGGCCATCGCAACTCCCGCCTCGGCATCGCACAACGATACCGCCAGCCCGCCCGAGCTCGACACCGCCGAGTCGCCCGCCCTTTCCGGCCGCAGCTACTCGCCCGTCGCCACGCCTCCGGCTCTCGGCACCATCGACGAGAACGACAATGCGCTCGTCGACTTCTCCAGCGTGTTTGGCGAACCCAGCTCGTCGCTGCTCACCGCGCCTGCGCACGCCGCTGGTTCCGACGCCATCAAGTTTGAGGACGAGTCGGACCAGATGCTTGGCTTCTTCCGCACCTCGCCCTTCCGCACCACCGAGTACGAGTCGGCCACCATCGACCCGCACGTCGTCGAGCAACCCGCCTCGCTGCAGTCCGCCTTCACCATGCCGCTCGACTCGATCAGTCCATCGCAGCTCGCCGTCGCTCACCCACCCTCGTTCAACGCCAGCCTCAAGGAATCCCACTATCGCGACGACTCGGCTGCGCCCATGTCCGAAGATGGCATGTCGGACGACGACGACGAGCACCACAGCGGCAGCCGCCACTCTTCGCCGTCCAAGTCGTCGGCCAAGGCGCTGAGCATGATCCCGATGGCGGTGGGCGACACCAACTACCTCAAGCCCGACCCGGAGGAGTACAAGAAGCTGAGCAGCAAGGAGAAGCGCCAGCTGCGCAACAAGATCTCGGCGCGCAACTTCCGCACGCGCAGAAAGGAGTACATCACGCACCTCGAGGACGAGATCTCGGACCGCGACACGCTCATCGAGGGGCTCCGCCAGCAGATCTCGCAGCTGAGCGTCGAGAACAAGAGCCTCAAGGACGAGGTGCGCACCATCAAGGCGCGCACCATTTCGTCGCAGGACGTAAGCAAGATCCTCGAGGCGCTCCAGACCATGACGTCGACCACGCCTGCAGCGGGCGGCGTGGGCGGCGTGGGCGGCGTGGGCGGCGTGGGCGGCAGCGCCCAGCTCGGCGTGCCTGGCTCGACGTCTGGCAGGAGCAGCCCGACCAACGAGTTTGGCGCCGCCAGCGGTCCGCTCACGCCCGGAGCGTTCCTCAACTTTGGCAGCGATGCGTCGAGGCCTGGCACGCCCACGTTTGCCGTGCCGGGCTCGCCGAGGTCGCAGTCGCCGCGTCCGTCGCTGCTGCGAAGGTCTTCGCCCTCGCTGCTGCCCCAGCCCAACACCAAGAAGGACGTGGCGCCCTCGAGCAGCTTCTGGGGCGGCGTCGGCAGTGTCAATGGCTCCAACTCGTTCATGCCCGTGTGCTGATGCCGTCGCGTAACCAGCCGGCCCCCCTTCTCCCAGTCACTATTTGGTATTCTTTTTCTCGCTGTTGCTTCTTCGCATAATGGTACATATGGTTTCGACTCAGACAAGGTGTGAAGGTGGACGACTCTGGGTGAGACAAGGGAGGACACTTGGCTTTGGCTTCGGGCAACCTAAGCTTGCTTGAGAGGGGGGGTTTGGGAGGAGGGAGGCGAAGTTGACGGGCGGTGGAGAGAGGTAGACGGGATTTGGATCTGGGAGAGAGGGGGTGGGATCGGGGAGGGGAGGATATCGGATGAGCGAGGTAGACTAGTGTTGAGATTGGAATGAGATGACGGATGAGGGAGAGGGGGGGTGGGGGGTGAGACAGGGAAGGTTGTGATCCGCGGTTCCGTGGTAGCATTCCGCTCTCCGGGTAGGGATAGCGGAAGACTCCGGATGGCACGATCAGATGGTGCAGCCGAGAAGCCGCGGTAACTCTACGGGGCCTTCAGGAGGAGCGGGGAGGGGGGGGGGGGAAGAGACGACGGGAAAGCTTGTTTTGACCGCAGGTGGGGTTAGGGGAGCTTTTTGCGGGGAGTCTGAGTTGCATGAAATCCAAATCCCCCCCCACCTCGCCCCCGCTCTTGCACCCTCCCCCCTCCCGCTGCTACGCTCGGCTCGACTCACGCAATATTCAAGACACTAGCTCTGAACTCTGCCCAGTGTCAGCTTTGATCGTCCAGACTGCGCTCAACTCGTTCAAACGGTCACCGGGGAGGCGAATGGCTGATGAGTGCCTTGTTTTCAACCTCCGCTCCTGATCAAAATGCGTTGATACTCCCCCTCCCCCCGCCCGGAGGTTGGAGATGCAATCCAAGGCCACCGGCGAATGGGCTTCTGACATCCAAGCTACCCAACGTGCTCGACCGGCCATCCCTGCAAGACGGACCGAGAAATCTTCAGACACCACCCTAACGCCATGCAAGTGCGGCATCGTCCTAAGGTGAGACGCCACATGGGCCGAGATTCAAGTCAGAACTCGTCCGAGTGCGGTGAGCTTTGAGACTCAGCCGAGATGGGCAGAGCATGATGGACTTTTGATCGAGACCGTCGGTGATGTTTCTTTGGCTTCGGCGGTGCGTGCGCCGCTGCGTCGGGTGCGCCGGTGCATTTCTGAGCCTGTTATACGCCGAGGCCGCGCCGTCCTCAGCTCTGCTTGCAAGGCGTTACGTACAGAGTGGAGTGGGGTCTTCCGATGCAAGCGGAATTGCTCAGTGGCTCGGCCGACAGCAATGCGATTTGCGTCCAACGCCAAAAAAGAAAAAGGGCCAGACAACCCGATCGCGTTTGCACGGCAATCTCTGCTCTGGCTCTCGGCAGCTCGCTCGAGTTGGAGCGTGTTTTCCGAGGCCCGCTTGGCCAAAAAATGCAGGGCCCAATCGCATCGATCCAGACGGCCACATTTCATGCCCTCGCTAAACCGCCCGCCTCTCGTGTCGACCTCTCTCTCTGAGTTCCCCAACTTTGTTGACCACCCAAGACGAGACCGCGTTGCGTCACCATGTCCGTCACATCGCTCGGCTCGCTCACCAAGAGGGAAAACCAAAGCATACAAACCCCACACTTGGTCCGCCTCTTCCGACATGGGCAGAGATCAGGACCAGCTAGCTGCGTTGGACGTGACGCAAGCAGGATCCGCTTTGCCCGTGTTTGAGCATCGCATGACGACCGCAGGATCGATCATAGCACCGGGTGAGAGAAGCATGCAGAACACCCGCAGGCAAAGTGCAAGCCTGCATGCGAGGCAGAACTGCAAACAACGTTACGCAGGCACCCTTGACCAATCCCTCTTGCAAACCTCGCCCCTTGGCCCCTTGGCCCCTTGGCCCCTTGGCCCCTTGGCCCCTTGCTCGTCTGGCGTCATGGGCTCACCGAACTCGAGGCTGCATCGTCGGGTCGGCATGACTTGGGGAGGAGAGCGAGGATGGCCGCGGGTGAGTTCGGCATGAATCCAGCCTGCCGCTCGACGTGAAGTTCAGCCAAGCGAGTCCACCACGTCGACGACCGAGCCAGCTCATCCTCCTTGCCCTGACGAGGTTGCGCGAAACTGGCGGTGCATACAGTGTCAGGAACCTCCGCGATTCCAAGATGTGTGCGTGCTGCTGCATGGGTGACACAGCCATCTGCAGACGCGGCGAGATGGCCGGACGGTGCATGGCATTCGACCTCCGCCGAGGCTTGCAGAAGAACACTCGAGCGCAAAAGACGATTTGAGACCCAGTGAAACCGGCAGGCCGACCAAGCGCAGCAACGGCCGCGGCAGCGTGAGGAGGATGCATTTCATGCCGGAGGCTGGCCGAGGGGCGTGGCCATGCGCCGATTCGTTCTCAGCGCAGAGCAGAACACCGTTTGGAGCGGTTGGGGCGAGCGTCGAAGAGCCATCGAACCGGTCCGCATCCGACCGCGCTTTCATTGTGCACGGCCGCCGCTCGGTCGTAAGTTTATGCATCCAATGCACCCAACACTCGCCCAGTTCCAACATCGGTGCAATTTCTGCAGCGAAACGCGCGGAAATGGCGCTTTTGGCTCTTTGCCAGGAGGAGAGGGAAAAAAAATTGAGCTGCACACCTGACACTGCGTACTGCATGCGCCAGAGGCCTCTCAGTCCCGACGCCGTTCCCGCCGCCCGGACTAAGCCCAGGCTCGCTCCACCGACGCACAACCACCAGCTCAGCTGAGCCAGCTGATCGAGCTGAGCGCTGCCTCGTCGGATGTTCCCGCGTCGCACCATCGGATGATCGACGGTCCCTACCGTATCTACCCGTGGCGGCATGGTCATGAGGAGGGCAAGGGGTGGGTCCAGAGTCCAGACGCAGGTGGAGGCCTAGCTTTGGTTGAAACTAGAACCGACTCACATTGGCCGCGGCCTATGTGTGCAGCTGTGCTGACCATTAGAGCCTCCCGAGCGCCGACCGAAGCAGTTGTCTGCGACCAATGTGGGCGCGCCCGCTGCCTCGACCCTCTCAGCTGGTACTGACGTCGTCTGCCTTCTCTCGCTTTTCGCCGATCCCCAACAGCTCGATGGCCTCCCACCGGGCTCTGCCCCTCCGGCCCCTCGGGCGCCTGCGCCACCAGCCCGGCCCCGTGACTCGATCTGCGGTGTCGGTTGCTACTCGAGCGTCCCTCTTAAGCTGGTCGTCATCCGATGGGACCAGTCGGGCAACGAGACGACGTCGATTCCAAAGCGTTGGCGTTGGGGAGGCCAGGTAAAATTAAACAGAGAAAGGATCTTCCGGGACGAGTGGGAGGTGTGTCGGCAGAATAGCGCGAGTGGGGGTGGTGGTTGTCACTCTGGCTCTGGTGCCTGAGCCGCCACGCTCCAACGGCAAAGAGGGTGCAGGGTCAAGCGAGCTGCATACTGCATTGCACTTGGGCGGTAAGTGGCAGCGATAGACAAAAGAGAAAAAAAGCAAGCGCGTTTTCAGCGGCCAAACGAGAGCGAGAGCGTCGATTGAGAGGGGGTTCGCTCGATCCCTCGGACTCGCTTTCACTCGCTCGCCCATCCATCCAGGCCACGACCAACACGCGCTGCGACTGCGCATCTGCGCATTTCCAACCCAGAGTGCCACTCGTACTGTTTAGCTCAACGCTTTTTCCATCGCATTCACAACCGCTCTTTGCCAGGCTAGAGCATAGCACAGCACAGCACAGCACATCACATCAACGTACCGCCGCAGCCGCCAGCTGCTGTTGCTGCTGCAATTCACGCCAAGCAGCCCCTCTCTCGGCCTCTACTCTGCTCCGGCTCCCGCCCAACATCACCGCCCTCCCCACCTCGTCCTCCCCTATCCCACCCCACCTCATCTCTGGCGCTCATCCCTTTCATTCCTCCTTGCGCTCCTCACCCATCTCATCACCCTTGGCTCGCTTCCTTCGCTCTCCTCTTCTTCGTCCGCCATCACCATCAACGTACTCAAAATCCGGACGACATCGCGACTCGCACACGCACCCTACCTGCATCGTACCACCCTCTCGCAACTCGCACCGCAGTACTTCGACTCACACGACACCCAGCCACACCTTTCTGCCGTCCACACACGTTGACAACGCACGCCATCTGGCGCATCTCACCTGCAAAGCCACGCTCCCTTTGTCCGCACCGCGTCCGCGTCCTGCTTCCTTTCAAGCGGCGGCTCCCCTAGCGAGGCTCCATTGTCGCCTTAGCTCGTCAACAGCTGCGCCCGCAGCACTCACGCTCGGACATCGGCCCTTGCTTTCACACAAAGCCCACTCGATCCGAGCACACACATCGCACCTGCATCCTCGCGCATGCAACCCTTGGCCCCTCGACGCCCCCCACACTTTCAGCTCAACTAGTCACCATCGCGCTGCTGGCCTATCACCATCCACCATCCACCATCCACCATCCACCACCTCCACCATCATCACGCCTGCATCTCTCTGGCTAGCATCGTATCGTTCGTAAAGGGTCTTTCGAGCCAAAGCAACTGCATACACCGCACTTCACTCGTACGCCCTCGTTGCAGCAGCTGATTTGTGCGTAGCGTCGGACGCGGCGGATACACGAACGCCCTCGTGCACGCATCACCCCCGCCTTGCTCAGTCTCAACTCACCTGTGCTGCAAGTTTCGTTTGTCGGCCTTGCCGCACCAACCATCATGCCCGCACCCAACGCCACCCCTTCATCGCCTCCTCCGCAGGCGCTTGCCTCCTCCTCGGCGCCAAAGACGCCACCACCACCACCCTCGCCCTCCTCTTCCTCTTCCGTCGTTCACCAGGTCGGATCAAGACAGGGCACGCGCACCCGCACCCGCACCCGTCGCAACATGTCCGCCTCGGCTTCCGCCTCTCACCGCACTCCCCGCTACACCAACGACGACCACCCCATGGCTCCCCACAACCTTGCCGAGCGCGGCTACCACTCCTTCCGCTGCCTCGGCGTCCCCTTCCACGTAAAGCAGCGCTACACCTTTGTCCGAGAACTCGGCATCGGCGCCTACGGCTGCGTCGCCCTCTGTCGCGACGAGGTGCTCGATTGCAACGTCGCCATCAAAAAGGTCACTCGCATCTTTGAAAAGGACGTCCTCGCTCGCAGGGCGCTTCGCGAGGTCGCCCTCCTCCGCCACATTGGCATGTGCGACAACGTCACCGCCCTCCTCGACTTTGACACCGCCTTCATCGACTTTTCCGAGATCTACCTCGTCCTCTCCGCCAGCGAGGCAGACCTCTCG
Organism: Moesziomyces globuligerus; assembly: GCA_030849465.1. NCBI lineage: Eukaryota > Fungi > Basidiomycota > Ustilaginomycetes > Ustilaginales > Ustilaginaceae > Moesziomyces > Moesziomyces globuligerus. The sequence continues at coordinate 204,024 of JARVLF010000004.1, forward strand.
CAAATCATTCGCTCCGGTCAGGCGCTCTCGGACGCACACCACCAGTACTTTATGGCACAGATCCTTCGCGGCGTCCGCTACATGCATGCCGCCAAGGTCATCCACCGCGATCTCAAGCCCAGCAACCTTCTCGTCAATGGCGACTGCGCGCTCCGCATCTGCGATTTCGGCTTGGCACGTGCTTACGCCGATTCGGACGAATTCCCCACCCCCAACACCGCCACAGAAGATGGCGAGCCACAGCCTAGGACAAGCATCAGCAGCAGTGCCGACGGCGAACCTGCCGAGGCCAAGTCCATGGCGCAAGAGCCTACCGTCTCCAACGCTGATGCGGCAGTTCAATCCGGCTCGGCCCGCACGCCTTCGCCTTCGTCGGACCTTCACGTTCAGCTCCACAAGACCGACTCCAAGGGCAAGCAGAAGCGCCTCAACTACCCTGGTGGTCCGCTCACCGGCTACGTCGCCACAAGATGGTACCGTGCGCCCGAGGTCATGCTCTGCTTCCGCGAGGGCTACGGCCCCGAGATGGACATGTGGTCGGTCGGATGCATCCTCGCCGAGCTCATCGCAGGTGCACCCATCTTTGGCGGCAAGGACTACGTCGACCAGATTGCACGCATCAACAACGTCCTCGGCTCGCCCTCCGAGGCCGTGCTCGACAAGATTGGCTCCGAGCGCGCAAAGACCTACATCAAGTCGCTTCCCAACATGCCCGCCGTGCCTCTCGAGAAGCTCTACCCGAACGCCAACCCCGAGGCGCTCGACCTTGTCGCCAAGCTGCTCACCTGGGACCCCGACCACCGCCTCACCGCCCAGGAAGCGCTCCAGCACCCCTGGCTCAAGGCCTACCACGAGTCCAACGCGCGCTGGCAGCCTCCCCAACCCTTCGACAAGTTTGGCGATGTCGAGTACATCCACTCGCTCCGCCAGTTCAAGGGCAGCCTCCAGCGCGAGGCCGACGAGATGCGCATGGAACTCGAGGAGCTCGAGCGCGAAGAGCTCGAGAGCCTCGGTCCCCATGACAAGCCCGACCAAGATTACGCCGACGCATCCAACGGCGAGCCGAGCCATGCCAACGGTAACGGAACGAGTAGCAATGGCGCACCACACGAGCCGCAACCCGAGGTAGCTGCGAACGGCAACGGACAGCCCCCAGCACCAGTGGATTCGGATTCGGGAAACGTCCAGCGGGCAGATGACGCCGTCGACCAGCAAGCTCCGAGCGAGAGCGAGCCCAGCCGTGTCGATGCCGATGCCCAGCCACCGGACGCGAACCGCCCTCTCGAAGCCTCGGACGAAGATACGGGCGCCGAGACAGACGCGGATGCGCTCTCGTGCAACGCCTCGTCCCAGTCCGGCCACCTGCCTACGGACGCGGCGTCGTCCAGCTCTTCCATCCGCACACCTTCGTCCACGTCGGGCGCCAGCGCGGACGAGGCCGAGCCGCCGTCGCCGCGTCTGTACGAGACGTGTCGCATGTCCACCGCGCTCAAGAGCCGTGCCGAGCATCTCGAAGAGGGCAAGGCGCTGCGCAAGCCGCCGTCGTTTTTTCGGCTCGGGCATGAAGTGGAAGGACGCCCGTTGATCGATCTCGCTTCCGCGCCCACGCCGGACGAGATGTTCAGCGACGCCTTCATGCCCTCCCAGGTCCTCACCGTGGCTCGCGGTCTGGTCGAGTACCAGAGCACTGCCGCAGCACTAGCCATGCGTGAGTCGACCCTCCTTCTCCCGTGCAATCCTCAGCACGGTGCCAACAGCACCATCGCAGCGACCAAAGTCGCGTCGGGCGCTGGCGAAGCCGCCGGCTCGGGCGCGTCTTCGTTCACTTCGGCCAGTCGGGCCCAGAGCGGCTCGCGCGCAGGAGCAGCAGGCGCAGCGAGCACATCGTCGCTCGGCCAGAGCCTGCTCGACGACACGCTCTTCGCACCCGCCGACGGCTCGTCGAGCGGACTCAAGAGCGCCTCGTCGCAGCGCCACGGCAAGCAGCTCGTGGTGCTGCAGGACTCGGTCGTGCAGTCGTCGGCACGGCTGCTGCGCGAGCTCATCCACCGCGCTGCGCTACGCAACCACACGGTGCTGCTCGTAGCTACGCTCCGCAGACCCGAGACCTACCTCGATGCGCTTGGCGATGCCCGCGTGGCGGCCATCGACGCCACCAGCCTCGGCGACGAGTATGCCGACGACGCGTCTGCGATCAGCTCGGTCGAGCAGCTCGGCGACCGCATCCGCACCGAGCTCACCGCGCTCAACGCTGGCGTGGCCCGGGCGACGGTGTTGGTCGACTCGCTCAATGCGCTCGTGCGTGCAAGCAACGTCGCGCGTGCCAGCCGACTGGTGCGCGAGACGCTCGGTCTGATCAGCGCCTCGTCGCGGCTCGTCGTTGGCCTGCAAGCGGGCGGCATCGAGGCAAGCACATGTGCTGGGCTAGTAGCGGCACTGCATTCGCCGCTCATCTGGGGCTCGGCCTCGACGGGAGGCACAGTGCTGACGGTTACGCTTCACCCGCCTGCGGTGCTGCGACATTTGCTCAAAGAGTACGGGCTGCGGCCGCCGTCGAGCTCGTCCGGCGATGCGGACGACGAGGTGGATGCGCGCTTCTGGGAGGTGCTGCGCAACGTCGCTGCGCGCGGACCGATGGGCGTACCTGCGTACGAGGCGGGCGGTGGTGCGCAGGGCTGGTGGAGCGCGAGCGCGGGCGAGGCGTGCGCATTCGAAGCGCTCTCCGCGGGCGTTGAGCTCACTGCTTCGGTTAGTGCGCAGCCGTCGCCTGCGCGCGTGATCACGCTGGCCGACGTGCTGGATGCGTCGCGCGGAGGATACGTGGTGCTCGAGCTGCATCTGCAGGCGCGCAACGGCAAGAAGCACGACGAGCTGCGTGCGCTCGGCGTCGGCAGCGATGGCGAGCTCGAGCTGCTGGAGCTCGACATGGCCGACCGACGCGAGGCGACAGTGTCCGCGGAGACGACTGCGCCGACGTCGGCAGCTGCTGCAGCAGCCGGAGATCAGCACGGAGCTATGATGCAGACGCTGCCGTTCAACCTGGGCGAGACCGAGGAGCAGCGCGCGAGGCGCGAGACGGTGCGGCTGCCGTATGCGTACCATCAGGCGGCGCCGGAGAGGGAGGGCGAGCGCGCGCTCAGGGGCAACACGGGCAACGCAAAGATCTTCTTTGAGCCCGAGCACGACGACGACGAAGACGACGAGGATCCGGACGATGATCTGGACCTGTAGACACGCATATCCTTTTGCCGCAATATTGCATTACCAGTGACAGCAGCTCCAACGTGCGTTTAGCCGATCCCCGCGGGAGTCGTGTGGTGAAGAAGAGGAGAATTGAGCAAGCGGGTCAGGGTTGCCCCGCGGGAAAAGAGCGGCGGCGGGTTGGATGGTGTAAACGCCGCTTCTGGGCGGGGATCCGGCGATTTGAGGGGGTTTTTTTGGGAGCGATGAGTCGTGCGCGCGCGTTTCGGACGTACTGTAAGGCGAAAAGCACTCGATGTGGAGTTCGGGTGGAGGTGTTGAGCTCGGATCGCCGTGTCGGAGATTAGAGCATGCCGTTGAGGTCATTGCTATGCTGCTCGTGAGGGGAGGACACTTCTATATAAATCCGGGGTCTTTTGATGCTCTGATTTGGGCAGTCCATCAAGATAGTTGTTAGTCTCAAGGACGAACTCGAGAGCACAAGACATCTTTACGCTTCAAGCACACACACACTAGCAGAGACGAAGATGGTGACTTCCAAGACGGCGGTTCTGGCTGGGCAGAAGGTGGTGATCCTAGGTGGGTCGTCTGGGCTTGGATTCGCGGCTGCGTCTGCGCTGATCGAGGAAGGCGCGCATGTCGTGATCGGTTCCTCGTCTTCGGACCGCGTTTCTGCTGCCGTTGCCAAGCTCAGCGACGCCTCGATGCAGTACAATGCCGATGCCTCTCGGGTCTCTGGCTTCACGGTGGATCTGTTCGGAGCGTCTGCGGAAACGTCGCTGCGCAGCTTCTTCTCGCAGGTGGGTTCGTTTGACCATCTGATCTATACGGCGGGCGATACGCTGCGCGGCAAACCGTTGGGCGAATGGTCGTACACCGACCTGGTCGAGGCGGGCAACGTGCGCTACTTTTCCGCCATCCTCGCGGTCAAGATCATCACCGAGGATGCACACCTCCTCCGTCGAAACGGCGGCAGCATCGTCCTCACCACGGGCGTCATCGCCGACAAACCGTTGCCCGGAAGAAGCGCCGTCGCAGGCTTCGCAGCAGCCCTCTACGGACTCACTCGAAACCTCGCCCTCGATCTCGCGGATAAGGGCATCAGAGTCAACGCCGTCAGTCCAGGTCCGATCCAGACCGAACTCTGGAACGAAATCCCCGAATCGGCAAGAAACGAGTTCCTAGACGGATTCGCAAACTCGCTCCTCACCCGTCGCGTCGGTCAACCAGAAGACGTCGCCCACGCCTACATCTACCTCCTCAAGGACAGAAACCAGACGGGCCAGATCATCACCACCGACGGAGGCAGCCTCATCGCGTAGAAACCCCCTTGCCTGCCCCGCTTCAGTCTGTAGGATTTGTCGATGGTTCGTTGTGCATCAGAAGAGGTTGGAGTCTACTTTTCTGCGTGCGACCAGTCTACCGCGTGCGATTGTGATCCTGCCATAAGGTGGAGCGCAGACGACGTCTTGGACGCAGCGTGCGCCGTCGAGTACCACCAGATGCGTCCAGAGCGAAGCATCTGAGCAGAGCGAGGCGAGTCCGATGGCCGCACGTGCCTGCGTCGAGACGGCGGCGAGCAGCGTCTCGCAGTCGCGCGGCTTGGCGCTCTGCCAGACACCGACCATGGTCGGGAGCAGCGCGAGCGGGTCCGCATCGCCCTGCGGCGTAAAGAGGTTGGCGACGTTGTTGACGCCCATTGCCCAGTTCGCGCCGCTCCAGCGCGCGTCTCGGGCGAGGTCGAGCAGCGGCAGCGTCGCGCGCGATCGCTGCGCATACGCCGCATCGCGTCCCTGCATGTACAGATCCGACGGCGGCAACGCCACCACGCCCACCCCCTCGGTACGCCCGAGCAGCGCGCCCACAGCATCGAGGTCCGAATCGCTGTACACCGACAGCTTGGTGCAGTGTCCGACGGTCACGCATCGTCGCTTGCCATCCACATCCCAGCGCTCCGAGGCGGCGAGACGCAGCACGTAAGGTAGCATCGCTTCCAGACCCTCTTCCGCAGAGCCCGGGGGTTCGAGATCGTAGTCGAGGTGAAAGTCGACGTGCTTGCCGAACTCTCGTGCGAGCGCAAAGACGTGGTCGATGTTGCTCCGCTGCTGCGCCTTCTGCTCTACCTTGGCCGCATCGCCGTCCGCGCCGGTGGGCTCGGCTTCGACGTAGGGAGCCGAGCCGACCACATCGACGTCGTCGTGACTCGCCGCTTGGCGCAGCAGCGTGTGCATCTGCGCCTGCTTCTCCGCGTCGGCGTAAAACAGCGCGTCCTGCGCAAACGCCACGAGCTGGAGGTGGCAGCGCGGCGCGAATTCTCGCTTGAGCGCCACGCCCGCCTCGAGACAGCGCAGGCCGACGGTAGGATCCACCTCCACAAAGGCGCGCATCGCCGTGACGCCGTGCGAGAGCGACGAGGCGACCAACCGCCTCCCGCGCGCGACGAGGTCGGAGCGCGTGAACCCGGCCTTGGCCGTCGCCGTGCCCTTGAGCGCCTCGTCAAACGTACCGCTGGAGAGAGTGCAGCGGTCGAGGAGGAAGCACTTGTCGAGGTGGATGTGGGGATGACACAGCCCGCCCGGCACCGCCAGGCTGCCGCGCGCATCGATGCTCACCGCCTCGCCCGGTGCGGGACCGCCAGGAGGTGACGTGATCTGCCCCACGAACCGCCTTTCTCCCTTACTTGCGGACGACGAGCAAGACGCGCGCGTGGTCGTCACTTGGCAGATGGACGCGAACGGCTGCTGGGCGTCAAAGCCGACGTCGACGCGATCGGCGTGTGGAGTGAGGTGCACCTGCACATCGCCGCTCTCCGTGCGCGTGTAGTCGATGTCGACGAGCGGCACGTCGTCGCCATCATGCGCGTCGAATCCGACTGCTTCGTAGGCGTGTGAAGGAAGCCTTACGTTGCGCACGGTCAGCACCTGTGTATCGGACATCCTGACGTGGCATGCGCAAGGATGGAGGCCGGGTTGCTCGGTGTCATCATGGAGAGGTGGAGGCAAGCTGACGTTTCGAATGACAGCTCGCTCTTCGGCGAAATGTCCGGCGTGTTAGACCTTTGGATGTGGTGGTGGGCGGCACGTGATGTTGGCTTGGGCGGGCGCGAAAGTGGAGTTTGCTCCGACGCGAGCCCCTAAAAGTGCATCTTTACGCCCCTTTTCGTGGGCCTTAAAGGCTCCGAAGGCGACTTAATTTAGGGGCTCTCCTTGTCTGGTCGCTTCCTCAGCAACGACGGCCATCAGATGCACCTCCTGCACAGTTCGCACCTTCTGCAGCCATCTTCGTGCGCCTTGCGCCCCGCCGCTGCCTTGACCGCTGCTTCGCCCTGGCTTTAGGCCGGCGTGCATATTAACAAGGCTCGTCCACGCCGTGCTCCCCCCGCGTATTTCAACTTCTACCCTCTCGGCGCTTTTGCCCACTTCCTGCTGAGACCTTCCTGTTCGAGTCGCTTCTCCCTCCCACCATCATCCTCGACCATGTCGGCCCCTTCTCCACACTACTCGTTCGTGCCGGACCCGCACACCGCACAGTACCTCGCCATGGACGACCGCTCCCACGATCGCTCGCCCTCGCCCGCACGCAAGTTCTGGCCCTTCAACCGTTCCCGCTCCTCCAGCCCCAACACCCAGCCACAGCTCCACCTCGATACCAGCATGCACTCGAACCGCTCGCGCAAGTCATCCGCCAACTCTGCACAGGCCGTCAGCCCCTCGGGCTCCGCCTCGAGCTTCGTCGTCCGCAGTGTGATTCGCAATCCAAACGGCGTCTCGCTGCCAGGATCGCCGGCGCACGAACAGAAGCAGCCCTTCTTTCCACACAGCAGCCCGCAACGCAGGATGAAGCTCGAAGACTCGGACGACGAGCAGGACGCCGCACAGCAGCAGCAGCAGCAGCAGCAGCTCCAGTATCGACGCTCCAAGTCAAAGCCCCTCGGCGCCGCGACGGCGAGCTTGGGCGTGCCCCCCGGTGGGCCCGGTGGAGGAATCGGCTACGGCACCGCCAGATCGTCCAACGACGGAAGGCCAGAGGCGGCAGGAGGACAACCCTCGCCTTACTACAGACCCGCGAGCCCGTCCGGAAGCATCAAGGCCGGTGACTTTAACAGGGCAAAGGAGCGAGGCCGCAGCCCGCGCAAGTCAATCTCGGGCACCCCCGCTGCCTCGCCCTCGCCAGCAGATGGCATGAGGTCCGGCTCGGCGCACTCGGCGACCTCCTCGGACGCAAAGAAGCCCGTCGCTCGCATCACTGCGGGACCCAAGAGCCTCGTGCAGCAGCAGCAGGAACATCACCACTTCCAGCCGCAGCCGTCGTCGCGAGGACAAAGCCCCGCCGCCGGTCCACGCCTCCACGGCCTCTCGGGCCCGCGCCAGTTCCCCCCCGGCCAGTCGTACCCACAGGCCTACCAGGCCTCGCCTTCCGCTGATCCGCGCGGCAACTTTGGCTTTCCTCCCATGGCACCGCCCAACGGGCCGCACGACGGCAACCGCGACGAGTCGCCCAGCCGCTCCCGCCGCTTCTCGTTCGGCATCGGCGCGCGCAGCCGAAAGGACAGCGACAAGGCCGCGCCTCTCGACGGCTTGCCCTCGCCCGTCGACATCCCCTACGGCCGCTCCCCGCACTCGCCCCTCCGCTTCGACGCCGGCGCCGACACCGACTACTCGCGCGCCAACTCGCCCTTCGGCTCCGCCTCGCCCGTCCGCGCCACCGCCAGCCCCAGCTCGTCCGGTTTCCTTGCCACGCTCGTCGGCAGACACACCTCGGGCGAACACAAAGCGCAGCGTGACGAGGTGCCTCGCAGCTGCAGCCCCGGCGGTGGGAGCAATCTGGCGGGCAAGTGGTTCAAGGGCGTATTTGGCCGGTCGCCGCGCGGTGAGGAGCAAGAGCCGGCGTATGCGGACGAGATGAGCCCCTACATGATCCGCGATGCCGACGAGCAGGCGGCCATGGCCCAGAAGATGGCTTCTATGCGCCAGGCCAGGCACATTGTCGACCAGGAGCGGCAGCAGTGGATGGCGAGCTCCACGCCAACCAGAGCGAGCGAGTTCAGACCCAGGCAGATCGTTGATAGCGACAACGGCGAAGACGACGCGCAAGAGGACGACGCAGCCATGCTGCATGAGCTCGGTAGGAAGAAGAGCCCGCCCGGACGCAAGCCTGTGCCGGCCTATCTGCCTGCCACTAGCCCGCGTGTTGGCGACGAAGCACCTCGGGCTGTGGACGAGCCGCTGACGCCAGCACAGCGCATCATCCACGAGACGCGCTCCAAGCAGCTGGCGCGCGAGCAGATCGAGGCACAGCGCAGACATGCCGCCGTCCAGCAGACGCAGCTTCGCCAAGCACCTAAACCCGACCCGCACGCGCCAGCCACACCGCCCAAGACGGCTCAGCCCGCTGCCGCCGCCGCCGCCTCGCATGCGCCGCGCTTCCCGAGCGGTGCCCACCAGCTCACGCGCGAACCCGCGCGCGCGTCGGGCAGCACGCTCTCGCCAGGCAGTGGCCCCATGCCCGCCGAGATGCCGCTGCGCGATGCGCTGCAGGAGATGATGGTGCGCTTCTACCGCTTTGAGCGCTATTCGGTGCCGCTCATCCGCGCGCTCGAGGCGAGGCTCGTCGACATGGAGCGCGACGCCATGCTCGCCACCAACGCTCACGCCCGCGGCTCCGTCGGCTCGTCCAGCAGCGCCCATTCCGCAGAGATGGACCGCTGGGTCACCCAGATGGCCGCCCTCATGAAGCACGAGGTCGGACAGCTCAAGGCTGCGACGCGCGAGATCAAGGAGTCGCGCGAACTCGTCGCAGAGGTGGCGCGCACCGCGCCCGTGCAAGGCGGTAAGCCCGCAGGCGCTGTGCCTGTCTCGACGTCCGTCTCGTCGTTTGGCAGCATCCACGCCGTAACGCCTTCGGCGTCGGCGTCGTTGCAGCAGATGCCAACGCTGCCCGAATCCCCCGCAAAGGCAAGGCAGACCAACGTGTCCAGCTCGACCTTTGAGAGTGCGGTCCCCAGAGCGGTAGGCGCCCAGCCGAGAAACCTCGCGCTGCCCGCTGGCGCCATGCCGGCGCTGGACAGGGACGAGGGCAAGCATGGAGCCAATTCGCCGACCAAGGCCATCTTTGGCTTTGCCTCTGAAAGTGCCAAGGAGCAGGCGGGACGAGAGCGATCGGTGAGTCCTAACGGTCGACCGCGCTTCACATCGGTGCTTGGACAGCCGCTCGTTCACGGCCGGCTGTCGCCCTCGCCTTCGCCGACGGCCGAGGTGGAGCCGCAGCCGGCGATGAAGCGCGACGTGTCGGTCGAGGACAGGCTCAAGGCGCTCGTCGACGGTGCCTCGACACGCTCGCGGTCGAGCAGCGTCGCTTCCGCCGCACGTGAGCCGGAAGACGAGGCCGATGACTCTGGTACGGCCGAGATCAATGCGGCGCTGGCGGCGATGGAGGCTCCAACGCATGCTAAGGGCGTCTCGGCGCACACGCTCGAGACGCTGCGCGAGCCCGTGCGTGTCGTCAAGAGCGCCTCGCACTCGAGCTCGGGCTCGGTGGAAGAGCCTCTCACCCCGCCTGTCGACGACGCCCCCGCGATCGCCTCGCCCGTCCAGCAGCGCACCTTCTTCCCCGCCTCTGCCGCCGTCGAAGAGGTCGCCAAGCCCGCACCCACCGTGGCCTCGGGACGCATCTCGCCCAACAAGCTCTTTGCGCACAAGTTCGCCGCCACGCCATCCAACGGCTCGGCGCACTCGTCCCACTCGGCGACGGGTGTCGGCAGTCCAAGCGCCAAGTTGGGCCTGGTCGAGAAGAAGCGCTTTACGCTCGGCGCGCCCGTCTCGCCAGTGGCCGTGCAGAAGGGCAGGCTCAGCAGGACGCCGAGCGCCAACCTCGACGACGCCGTCCAGCCTCCCACTTCGGCGGCCTTCAGCGGCATCGCCAAGGTCAAGCCCGTCGGACACACCGCTACCCTCCGTGAGCGTGTGGCGTTCTTCGATACCGCAAAGTGATCATGAGACCTCCGAATGCTGTATTTTAATTGTTGATTTTGATCGGTTATCTATTGCGCTAAATGCCGCGTGAAAAGTGAGCCTTTTTTGCGGGGTAAGCATTGCGGGGTTCTTTCGAGGCCGGTCCGAGGGTCATTTCCGGCAGGAAGCGAGCGGAAGCGGATCTGTGCTTTGCACTACGACCGAGTAAGCGGCTTGGAGGAGTAGCGACACACATTCGGCATGGCTTCGGCTGCACGAGTGCTTGCGGGTGGCAAGGTGAAAGTCTACCATGTCGAGCTCGGCTGGTATGGGGAGCGAGGCGTGGTGGTACCGCCCGGGGCGCTTGCGATGGTGTGTATGATCGATCGACCGGGAGTCAAGAACGCCGTGGACCGTCAGACTGCCACTGGACTCCACGAGGCATTTGTCGACTTTGCGCACGATCCGTCACTGCGCATTGCGATCCTCGCCGGCTCCAAGGGCACGTTCTGTGCCGGCGCCGACCTCAAGTCGATCCTGACCGAGCCTAAGGGCGAGGCGGAAAGCAACTTGCTGGATGCGGATATGGATGCCATGGCGCCGATGGGCGTGACGCGGCTCGTGATGAACAAGCCCGTGCTCGCCGCCGTTGCGGGCTTTGCCGTTGCGGGCGGCCTCGAGCTCGCGCTCTGGGCCGATCTGCGCATTGCGACCGCCGAAGCGCAGTTCGGCGTCCTCTGCCGCCTGCGTGGAGTGCCGCTCATCGACGGAGGCACCGTAAGACTGCCGGCGCTCATCGGCGGATCGCGTGCAGCCGACCTCGCACTTACAGGCCGACTAGTGAGCGCACGCGAAGCTCACGCCATGGGTCTGGTCAACTACATCGTCGAATCATCTGGCCAGGTGGGCGAGTTCGAACCGGTGGTCCAAAAGGCGCTCCAGATAGCGGCGGGACTGGCGGCGTGTCCCCAAACATGCATGCTCAACGATCGATCCAGCATGCTCAACGCCCTCTACCCGCAGCCCGCACAGCAGGAGGACATGGTCGATCTGAGACTCAAGGGATCGCTCAGGGAGGCCATGCAGCGCGAATTCCAACTCGGCCTCAACAGCCTCGCCAAGCTCATGGATGAGGGTCAGGTCGGCGCCTTTGTCCACCGCTCGGCCAATGAGAAAGAGCAAGAGCGCACTCGCCGCTCCCACAAGCTCTAGACCTGCAATAGCTTCTAATTCGGCATCTTAGTTGCGGAACTGCCAGCTGGACTCGTCGTACTTCTCCACCACCTGTGCATCCTTCTACTCACACCCATACCGCCCCCGCCAAGGCCAAAATCGGATCAGCAACAATGTCACTCTTCTCTGCACTTTGCGTGTCGGGGGAGCATACCTTGTACTTGTCCTGAAACTCGCTGAAGCCTCCGCGCAGCACGAGCACCTCCTGAGGCTTGTCCAGCTTGCCTGCGTCGGCGGCCGCCTGCCTTGCCTGAGCATACTGCCCCGCCGCCTTGGGTCCGCGCTGCTGCGAGAGGTGGCAGTGGAAGATGACCTGCTTGTAGTCCTTGAGCGGGCCGTAGACCAGGTCCTGCACCTCGTCGGCAAACGACGAAGATGGATGGTTCTTGGCAGACACAATGTTGCCGCCCTCAAAGTCGTCATCTGCCGCACGCACCGCAAAGCAAAAGAGTCAGCATGGACTACCCAGGGAAGAGGAAGGACAGGCAGGACGCGGCTTACCTCGAACGTCGACGATGGCGACTTCGCGCTGCTCGGGGTTGGAGGCGTGCTTGCGCACGGTCTCGGCGAGCGTGTCGCGGTCGACGTACTTGTACAGTGGCTGGAACGACATGATGGGCGTATGCGGCTGCGAGAACTTGAGACGAAGCTCGGCCAATCGTTGGGAGCGGGACGGGGCGGTCGTGGTCGAAGAGGCGCGGGCAGGACCCTGGCACACAGGGATGCGGTGGGGTTGGAGGATGCAGCGGAAAGACGTGCTGGCGATATGGTTCAAGGGGCCGAGCCGGCGCATGTAGTGTTGGGCGGTTGGTGGAGAGCAAGTTTGTCTGCATCCAACACCGTCCAACACCATGCACAGATGCTATGATGCCATTCGATGTGGAGCAGCTGAAACTCTCGAGGTGTTGTGCTTGCAGCCCTAACATCTGTCGTGCCAAAAATCGTGAATCCGAACAACCACGTCGAGTCGTCGACATGTCCGCATCCACATCTCCACTTTGACCCACCACCCACCATCCTTCCTCCGTGACCTCGAGCTCGACCATCGTTGCTTGCACTGACATGCCGGCAGGAGGCGTGCCCAGCTGGGCGGTCACTTCGTCCTCCTCCGCCATCTTTGGCGGGGGCTCGGGCAAATCCGCCTCCTTCACCAAACCTTCCGACAACAAGCCCTTGCCGTCTTCCAACACGGACGCTCCGCCACCTCCACCGCCCTCCTCTGATCCACAGCCATCCACCTCCGCGCCCGAGGCGCCGTACAAGCCGAAGCGTAAGCAGAAGCCCGTGACGCACTGCCCTCCGCTCAGCGCGGTCGCCTCGTCGTCGCGCGTGCCCTACTCGATTCCGCACGTCGACGCCGCTGGATGCGAGCACGCGTTGCACCAGCTCATCGCGGCTCAGGCGACGCGCGCGGGCTTTGATGCAGCCACCACGTCCGCCATGCACGAGGTGAGCCAGCTCACCAACCGGTTCCTCACCTCGGTGTTTGCGGCAGCGTCGCATGCGGCCGAGTTGGCGGGCCGCGGCCAGCCATCGGCGCGAGACCTGGTGTATGCGCTCGAGACTCACGGACAGCCCGTGCGGGAGCTGCGCAACTTTCACCGCCAGCAAGTCGCCCATGGCAATGACACGCGATCCTCTGCTGCCGCTGCCCGCTCCAGCGCAGCGCACAACGCCAGCACTCCAGATACGTACCGCTTGCGCAGCGCCGCTTCGAGCGACGGCGCGGCGGACGCCGAGCAAGATTTCCTACCGTCCGACTCGGATGACGGCTCGGAGATGGATGCGTGGTCGGTGAGCAGCCACTCGGATGACGAGCATCCCAACCGGCGCGCCGCTGTGCAGGCTCGCGTAGCCAAGCGCAAGTACGACCGCACACGCGCGCTCGCCAAGAAGCAGCGCAGGCTCGATAAGCTCGCCGCCGCCTCGGCGCCCGGTGCTTCGGGCTCCGCAACTGGCGCAAGCGTCTCTGCGCGCGACGTACGTGCACTCAGCTCCGGCGAGCAGGCGTGGCGGCGCATCGCCGAGCATGTGGTGCCGCGGCACCTTCCGGGCATGCCGCCGCGCCATTCGTGGATGCAGACGCCCGCGTACCCGACGAATGCCTACGGCGCCTCGCTGGGCGGCGGCGAGGACGACGACTCGGGCGAGAGCGCGCAGGCCAAAGATCCGCTGATGCTCGTCAACAGGAAGCTCGCAAACGCGCGCCTCGTCGAAGCCTCACTCAGGAAGCTCATCCAAAACACGGACAGTGCGGCCGCCGTGGCATATGCAGCTACTCGGAACGGTGGCGGAGCAGATGCGACCACGAGCGCCGGGGCCTCGAGTGGAGACAAGGATGCTTCCACGGCGGCGGGGCCATCCGCGACCGGATTCGCCGTGCCCAAGACGCCAGCGAGCGGTGGAGGAGGGCTCACATTGCGGCTGAAGAACAAGGTGAGCCTGCCGAGCTCGGCGCTCACGTCGACGTCGGCGCCATCGACGTCTGCGCCATCGACGCCGCTGGCGAGCCGAAGGGCTTCGATGATTGCGTTCGGAGGCCACGCGGGCGCTGCGGGTGCGCCGGCTACGCCGGTGGGCATGGGCATGTCGATGGGGTGGGGCGGAGAGCCGCTCATGTCGCCGCTCACGCCCGTGCACGCTTCGATGGGCGCGGGTGGCGGCGCCACGACGCCGTATCCGCCTACTCCCGGAGGCGTGTATGGCCACTACTTTGGCTCGACTCCGGGCGCGCAGGGCGGAGCAGGCCGAGGCTACCGGTCTCGCTCGCAGTCGATCGCTGCAGGCGCCGGTACGGACCCATATAGCGGTGCGCTCGGAGCGGAGGCGGGTGCTGGGACGGACAAGCTGGGCATCCGAGTGCCCGGGCCGGTCAACTACAAGAACGTGTGGTACGCGCCAGGCAGCACCATCGCTAGCGGCGGACTTGGCGGAAGCGCTGCTGGCGCTGGCAGTGGAGGTGCGCGGACGCAGACGGCAGCAGGCAACCATCCGCGCTCCGTCAAGCGGCTGCGCAAGTGGAAGGTGTAGCATCATCGCATATGGGGCCCAGGTCCATGGCATGAGAAGGAACATCGGCTCACGAGCGCAGATCCTACCCGATCGGCCGATTGCTTTGGCTGCAATGAAATTAAACGGTCTGCAGGATGCGTCGCTAAATTTTCACTGCCTTAGCTCGAGTGGATTTCGTTCGAAGTGCCTGAGTCTGAGGCAACTGAGGCAAAAAAGGCGAGCAACGCGCGGACGGACAACTGGAGCTGCTTTACGTGCGTAAGGAGGACAGTAGGAGTCGCAAAGCCACGCCAGGCCAAGCAAATGGCCGCGGAAGGCGCTCAGGCAGCAGAGCCGCCGCAGTTTGGCAGAATCCAGGTTCAAAGACAATGTAGAGCAGCGGCGCAGCCACTTCTTCTCATCGTCCCGGATCTCCACCACCGCTTCCTCACCGTCATTCCGCAACGCAGCGGTCACCCTTCCCCCTTCCTCCCCCCAGCTAGCATCACACTTGCTGCTCGCTCCTTGGTTCGCACCCGCACGCGCACCTGCACCCGCCGCGTCTCATCTCGGCACATCACCTCCAACCCCGCCAAGCGCGCTCGTGTGAATCCAACGCAGACTTTGCAGCCCGAGTGCATCCTGCTGCCCCGACCCGCGCATCCTTGAACGCACCTCTCTACGGACCCCAACCCCAGCTTTCGACCGTATCACGTTCCTCCTCTCACAGGCCCATCATGTCTGCCACGACAGAGCTGCCAAAGGCCCCCGCCGACGCCTCCAAGGCCGCCCTCGACTCGGCCGTTTCCCAGACCGTCAACGGCGACGCCCCCGCCGCGACATCCAGCTCCGACGAGGCTGCCGACGCATCAGCATCAAATTCGGCCAACGAAGCCAACGCTTCCGAGTACCGCACCGTCTTCCAGGACCCCACCAACTTCAACGTCAAGCATCCGCTGTACAACTCGTGGACGCTGTGGTTCGACAATCCGTCGCAGAAGGGCATGGCCTCGGCACGCGGCACCAAGGAGAGCTGGGGCGACGACATGAACAAGGTCGTCGACTTTGACAGCGTCGAGGAGTTCTGGGGCCTCTACCAGAACATCGTCCCGCCCTCGGAACTGCCCCAGAAGGCCAACTACTACCTCTTCAAGCAGGGCATCAAGCCCGCCTGGGAGGACCCCGCCAACACAAACGGCGGCAAGTGGTCCATCCAGCTGCCGCGCGACAAGACGCGCGCCGCCATCGACCGCCTCTGGCTCTTCACCATGCTCGCCGCCATCGGCGAGACGCTCGAGGCGCCCTTCCCCTCGGGCCTGCCGCCGCCGAGCAGCAGCCCGCAGGACGAGCTGGTGACGGGCGTCATCATGTCGGCGCGCGCCAACTTTTACCGCGTCGCCATCTGGACAAGAAAGGCCGAGGAGACCGAAGAACTCGCCGCCAAGCTCCTCGACATTGGCAAGCAGTTCAAGGTCAACGTCCTCGGCTACGACCTCGACGCAAAGATCGGCGCAGGCCTCACCAGCGACGTCGAGTTCCAGTCCCACAAGGAGTCCGAGAAGAAGAAGGGCAAGAAGACCATCGTCTGAGCGCTTTGACCACCACACCGACTCTTATGGCATTCATCATCATGACACTTTATGATGCGCACACTCCCTGCCTTGGCTCTCCACCTTCTTTTCATGTGGTCCTTCCTGCAAAAATGAACAAAGACACCCTCACCTCACGCTGAAACCGCTCCTCTTGTTGGTCGCCCGTGATGCTGAGGATGCGCAGGTTTTCACTGTGACATTTCATGGTTCGCGCGCGAGAGGGGGCAAACGAGCGAGATCAGAGACGACATGGGGTGGACGTTTGCGCGAGTCTGCGAACTGCGACCCGTGCATTCGGAGAGTTGGAATTGCTGTTCGAGTGAGGGTGAGGTGGTTAGATGTACTGGGAGATCCAGCGGAAGCCCTCGCCGTAACCCTGGCGCATGACGACGGAGCACATAAAGATCTCGATGGGGCGAATGTCCTTGAGGGGCACCTTACCCTTGCCCGTGGTCTGGTACAGGCCGATAGCCTGGCGAAGCTCCTCCTCAGAGACGGCGCCGGGGGCATCGATCTTGTTGCCGAGGATCAGGAAGGGCACTTTCGAGAGCTCCTCGATCGAAAGCAGAGCATCGAGCTCAGCACGTGCCTCGGCAAAGCGCTCGTGGTCCTGCGTGTCGACGAGGAAGACGATGCCGTCGACCTCGGGGAAGTAGTCCTTCCAAAGACGACGCGCCTGCTGGTGACCGCCAAGGTCGTATGTGGTGAACTTGACCTGTCCGATCGCGAGCTCTTCCGAAGCTACACTCGCCAAACACAGAAGCAGCCAGGTCAGCAAGAGTCGAGATTGCGCTGCAAGGTGCGCAAGGGGCAGTACGTACTCGGGTGGAGGGTGGGCTGCAATGTGGCGAGACGGTCGTT
Source organism: Moesziomyces globuligerus (assembly GCA_030849465.1). Classification (NCBI taxonomy): domain Eukaryota; kingdom Fungi; phylum Basidiomycota; class Ustilaginomycetes; order Ustilaginales; family Ustilaginaceae; genus Moesziomyces; species Moesziomyces globuligerus. Next base: position 220,852 of record JARVLF010000004.1, read on the forward strand.
CTTAAGCATGTGCAGGAGCGTCTGTTGTATCGGCAGCGGTGAGAATGATACAGCAAAGTCTGGTCAGCTGAGGGTACGCGTTTTCATCTGTAGCACGAGATACGTACGGTCTTGCCGGCATTGTCGAGACCGAGGAAGAGGATCTTGGCGTTCTTGTGCGCCAGGCCTGTGGAGGAGCAAAGTGCGAAGCGTTAGTCACCATTCTCGAGCTCGGGCTAGAGCAGAAGTACACGAGTGCGTGCAGCGCTGAGGGACCTACCGAGCTGGGCGAGAATGTCCTGCAAGATTCCAAGTGAGGTGCGGGCGAAGAAGAAGGAGCAACAGCATCGGGAGGATGTCAAAGTCAGCAAGTCGTCCTGCTAGCTCGGGCGAGAGGAGGCGCAGTGGCCTCAAGCCAGATGAGCGCGATGGCGACACGGCGTCGAGGCGGGTTGTGCATGTGGCGGGGCTACGTACCCAGAACCAGTTGATGATGAACATGGCGGCGAAGCGGCTATGCGGAGTGGCGACCGGGGTGTGTGGTTGGGTGCAACACGATCTGAAAGATGCGGACGAGCAGAGGCGACGACTGTTCGAGACTAGTCCGTGTCGGTTGTTATCGGCGGAGAAGCAGGTGTGGTGGCTGGGAGATGATGGTGCCCGGAGCTGACGGTGACGGTGACGACAGCGACCAGGAAGACGGCGCAGCGCAGGCCGTGCGAGTGCGAATGCGAATCTCACACACGCCGCCTGGTCTAATCGATTCCGCACCGCGGCTTGGCTGGAACGCTTTGGAAAAGCAAAGGCGGCCTCAGCTCGCCCAAATTTCCAACAGCGCGCTCGCTTTCTTCGCGCTCTCTCTCTCTCCCTCGCTCCGCCAGCGAGCGAGCCGCGCCACAGGCTGACGAGGCTGCAGACGTGGCAGCCGAAACGGCCATTTCACACTGCGCACCCGCCGCGCTTACCAGCCGCCGCGCCGCCACGCGCCTCCTGTCGCCCCTTTTTCACGCACAGCCTTAGCCTGGTCCTTCCGGCCTTGCGCTCGATCCCTTACCGAGAGTCCCGATCCGCCTCTCGCACACCATCGCCAATGTCGCCTATCGGCGATCTCGTACAGCTCAGTCACATCATCGCGGCCACGGTCAGACGTGCAAGCTCTAAGAAAGTAGGTATTGTCCAGCTCCACCGTTGCATATCATGCGCGCGGGCCGGTGAGGTAGCTCCATATCGCCGCACACGTCTCGTCGACCAGCTGCGTCATCTCTCGAGAGAACGACGACGCAGCGCCTTGCCCTTCCTCTGCGACTGAGCTGTCATCCTGCGTCGGGCTGACATCCAGCACGCGCAGTCCCTCGACCGGCCCACCCGCCACAGCCGTCGCATCCGGTGCTGGCACAATCGCCGAACCTGTCTCGACGTCCTCGCGCTCAAATACGCCCCGATGTGCGAGCTCGTAGGCGGGCCAGACGATGTTGTCGAAGTAGCCCTCCGGATCCTTCCACACGGTGCCTTCGGCGGTAGCGTAGCCGAAGCGTTCCTCGCGCCTCTGCTTTAGCACCGCACGCGGCGTGCGCAGGAACACCTTGACCGCCATCGTCGACCGTACCGCCGGATCGTAGTACAGCAGGAAGCCGTCCGCCAGCATCACCCGCACACCCTCGCTCGTCGAGAGGCCGGCAAACTTGTCCCGCCATGTCGCAAAGACGCGCTCCGAGATCGGGCAGTCCGGCTGCGAGTTCAGATGGTCGTGCGACGAGAACCCAGTCGGGAACGAGCCTGTGCGCTTGATGTGCTCGATCGTGGTGTGCATCCTCTTGTAGTCGATCTAGACGCGATCGACAGAGAGCGGGCTGGTCAGATCAAGGTGGTTGCGGCGGGCGGGCGGAAGGGGAAGACGAGCAACAACTTACTGCGGTGGGCGGGTGATCCCAGTCGGTCACCCCGAACTCTTGATTGATAGGCAGCGATGCTTCTGGCGGTGCAAAGTCATCTTGATGCAGGATGAAGGCATCCACGACTCCGCCGCGAGTGGGAGCAGATTGTGACGCTTCCGCGCCGTTGGAACCAGCTGAGGTCGGGTTCAGAATCTGCAGCAGGTGCTTGGCGAGCGTCGTCTTGCCGGAGCACGTCGCTCCTCCGACACCCACCACTACGATGCGCCCAGCAACCATCGCTGTCTACGATGTAGGTGCTTGCTTTTACGGATGAATGAGATGTGGGAAGCGCAGAACGTTTGTTGCTGAAAGCTCCGCAAGCGTGTTGCAGCTTCGCCATGTGGAGAGAGGCCCGAACGTGAAGCTGCCATCTCAGGTCAAATCGGGAATTCTCTATCGGGAAAGATCTCTCGAGCTGCGGAGCACGCAAAAAAGAAGACGCGCTGCAGGAAAAATGGAAGAGAGCAGGCCGTGGACAGAAAACCTGACCACACCGGACGCCGCTACCTCCTTCAGCACCACATCAACGGCGCAGGGGTCCGTTGGTACTGCGGGCAGCAATTTGCCTTCGCCCACCCCTGATCACTCCAAGAGGTAAGCATCTTCAGTCAACGAGGCAGCACTGCAGGAGACCACACCTTCGTCTGGCACACAAGCCCCCGTCGGCGCTCGCCGATGGTGATCCAAAGGATTATAACCACAAACAATAGCATAGTTCAAATCTAGAGCCCTTGCAGGCTCAATGCGAACACCTATTCCATCTAAACGTCTTTCGCTCCTATATGATGGATCGCAATCGCCGCCGATGCTGCCATCGCCCGCACTACAAGCGATCGATCGCATCGAAGCCGGCCTTTGCTCACGGCTGTCTCTGCAGTGCTTCTCACCATCAGGAACGAACCTGAAGATACTCCCAGCTGGACATCGTGCTGACTTCTGTCTCATTTTGATCCTGCCTTAAAAAACAGCAACGGGCTCCACGACGTCGATCACGACGCCAGGTCGTACGCAGGTGCGGCGGGTTCGGGCCCGGTGTTTTGTTAAGCGAATGTGATATTTAGTGCCCCATCATGACGTCGTTTGGTGCGATCCGTTCTCCTTGTCGCTTCGGGTTGTTCATGAGCGCGATCATCGTGAGCGCGAGTGTGAGATGGCACTGGGGGCGGTGATGGTGAAACGATGCGGCAGCGGAACCTGATGCGGGAGCTTGAGCTACGACGATCTAACAGACCCGTGCGACGTTCAGAGGGCATGCACGGGTCTCTCTTCGGCCTGCATGTGTGAAAGTCAGATGGAGAAGCTTCGTGAAGGTGTGCCCAACATGATTCGGCGAACCTTGTTTCCCGCACAGCATCTCGTGTCACGCCATGTTCTTCTCACGGACCGAGGAGCAGCCCGCCGATGCTGCCAGCTCGTCGAGCGCGGCTTCGGCCGCACCCGCACTGCCAATCGACCCGAGCGTACCAACAGAGACCGAATGGCAGACAAAAGGCGCTGCGGGGCTCGGTGCGATCTCATCCATGTCTGCCGAGTGCACCCCGCTGAAGCACCGCTATGATGCCTGCTTCAATCTGTGGTTCAAGGACTACCTCTCCATCGGTGACGATCAGATCCAGGAACAGCAGCGACGCAGCGAAGCCGCCACATCGAGCGCATCCGCATCGGCCGACGCAGCAGGCAGCAAGAAAAAGTCGCGCTGGTTCTCGGACAGCGCCTCGTCGGCGTCGAGTGCATCGACCGAGGCTTCGTCCATAGCAGACTCGGATGTCGAGCACAGGAAGCAGGCTATCATGCAGCGCTACGATCGCGACTGCGCACAGCTCTTCAAGGACTACCAGGCGTGCATCAAGGTGAGTACCCTGCAGCAGGGCCGCCCGACCGAGTTCTCCGCAGACACCTCGCAGGCGCTTGCAGCACCTCGACGGCCCTCAGAGAGCATTCGTAACACTGACCATTGCTTATTTGTTTTGCTTCGGTGTTACCGACGTGGCAGAAAGCGGTGTCGGAACGTGGACTGGACGATCTCATCAGTCAGGCACGCAAGGAGAATCCCTTCCCCTTTGACCACGAGCGCCGGTCGGACGCCCGTGCCAACAACCCACCCTTTCCTTTCCCAGCTGCTAGAGACTGACCACTCGCCTCTCGATACCAATCCATGTCATAACGTAGCCTTTCTCGAATGTCTGCGTTCAGATGAGCTGGGTGACGGCGGTTCCGACAGACGTCGACCCTCAGGCAGCGCACAGTGTGTCGCTTTCCGATCGGCCGAAGCTGTCCGTGTGAAGTGTGAAGCCAATAGCGCGGACCAGTCAAGCTCAGCCCCAACATTCCATCTGATCGAATCTCCTCCGAAGCAATGCAAGAGCTTTGCAGCTCACGATGGCGTTGCAGCCTCGGCGCTCTAAACTGAGTTGGATCGAGTACCTCTACAAAGTGAACAGAAAAGAAGCACACAAAAGCTGCACCCAAAAAAGCAAGTCAAAAGGGTCTTGGGCGGCTGCGCTGCGCTGCTCCACATTTCACGCCGCCTTTTTTCGTTCGGCTGTGCCCTGCAGCTGGCTAACCGATGTGCTCGGCGCAGCCTCGTCCACGACAGCCCCCTCGACTGAGCCCCCAACCTCCCTTGGCAACGAGCCTTGCTAGTCACTCGCTCTACCGCCATCCACCCCACCTTCCCTCATCTCAACACTCATGCAACGGCAAACTCTAACGCGCCCTTAAGTGTCACCAGCGCAGCGGGGTCCAGTTCGCATCCCAACTGTGCACCTGCTTGGCACTTCCGCCCCTGGAGGTGTAGCTGCGGCTGCTTCCACCAACTTGCTCAGAATGTCGTCGAGCTCTTCGCAGACCGCCACACACAATGCTCTGCCGGCTTACTCGGAGGCGAGCCGCAGCTCTGAGCCATCGGCGTTAGATCCAGCACCAGGGTCGTCCTCGCAAGCGGTCTCTTCAATGTCAAGCACTGCACAGGCTTCAGATAGCTTCTTCGACATCGCACCTCGCAGCGACTCGACCTCGTTCCAGGTGGGCTATCTCGGCCTCAAAGGTTTCCAGGCTTGGCTCAAGGGCGACGTCCTTGTCAAGCTGGATACCGAGACCAAGAGTCGGGGCAGGTACACACGCTGCCTCGTCCGCTTGCAGGCCAAGGAGCGGGCGTCGGGATTCTGCCCCTCAGCATCCGGAGATGCGGACTCTTCGCAGCCTGCTAACACCGCAGCGCCTCCGATCGACGAGGTGGAACTCTTCTCGCACACTCTTGTGCTTTGGGACGCCGAAAAGCAGCCCACCTCCTCGAGCGCTGCTCTCCCCACCGTGCCTTCGACCATGCCCTTCTCCTTCCCGCTCACCGAGGATCTACCTCACTGCATTCACCTCCGCGACAGCTCGCTGATTTACACCATCACGGCTCAGCTCTTCAGCCAGGATGCTGGCAAGCTGCCTCACGCCATCAAGTCTGTCCCTGTCCATCTCGTCCGCTACACCCGCCCGGGACGCTTGGACGAGGTTGAGCTCGCTGGGATCGACGGCGCTGCACTGCCAAACGACGAGTTCACCCTGCAGCCGTACAACTGGGTCAAGCAAGCACCCACCTTGGTGTACGCCCAGATCAATCGATCCATCTTCCGACGGGCCGAACCCATTGACATTCGCGTTCGCATTCCGCCCCCAGATCCTTCCAGCGTCGCTGAGAAGGGGCTCAAGCTGCGCGCCGTCGAGGCCGATTTGGTCCGCATCATCCACGTCAAGCGTTCTGCACGAGCCGCTGAGGATGCCTCCTCCGAGACGAACGGCAATACGGCGACGCACCCAGACGTCCACGAGGCGCTCCTCGCGCACAGCGGCAAGCTGTGTCGCTTTCATTCGCAGCGGCCCGTGCTGCTACGCTTGTCGCTTCATCCGCCCTTTGATAGGGCCAACATGCCGCATCCACATCCAGACCACGACGCTCTGGCTTCGGGACCCGTCTTTGGACGTGGAGGCGGAGGAGGCTGCGAGAGCATCAGCCAAGAGACGCTCATGCACAAGGTCAGCTTCGAGGTGCGCATCAAGATCGGCATCCATGGCGGTCGCGGTGAGCGCAGGGACATCGTGCTCAGACGCGCCGTCAAGATCCTGCCAGGTGCGGCGGGTGCGCTGGAGGATCTCGAGGCGGAAGCGCCTTCGGGCGCGAGTGCGCTCTCGGAGAAGGAAAGGCTCAAGCGGTCCGAAAAAGCGCGCATGCTCGCCGACGACGAAGCGGCGGGCGCATCCAGTTCGCGCGCGGATGTTACGACGTCCCAGCTGCTCGACTTTGGCATGGACGATGAATATGACGGCTACGAAGACGTCGGGCGCAGTCTCGACGAGCTCATGGATGCTGCCGAAGCGTCCGGAAATGCCGGCACCAGTTCTGGTTTCACGGACCACGCAGAACGGCTGGAGCAGCTGCGAAGATTCCTCGAAGTCTCGGACCCCTCGGCGCACGATGATGGGCCGCCTCCGTCGTTGCTCGAGAGCAGGCATGACCTCCAGGTGGAGGTCGAAGTCGAAGGTGTGGGGCTGGCTATGCCGAGGCATGCAAATCGACACCCGGCGGATCCGTACCCAAACATGGATGGCAACGAGGACGACGCGTTTCCACCGCCTCCACCCATCGATGCTGGTCACTCCAACTCTGCGGGCTTACCCTCGTCTTCATACGCGATGCTCTCGACGGAGCTAGGCGCGCTGAGAGGTCTGTCTTCGAGCAGCGAGGATCCGCCGCCGCCCCTGTCGCCCCTCATGAGTCGATCGGCGACAGAGGGAGGGACAGGCGCTACTGTTGGCTCTCAGGCGATGCACATGCCTAGTGGGCTCGATGAGCTCGATGGGCTCCCGCACGGTGAGCATGTGTCGGACGCGTATCCGGCATATTTGGACCTGCACACGCCGTCGTCGCCCATGGCAGCGATGCAGTCGAGTGGCGACGAGCAGCATCCGTCGTATGAAGCGGCCATGTCGGGCCGGGAGGGCATGCGCCTTGGCCAGGCGGAGGGAGTGGGCGGGCAGCATGAGCCGCCGCCGTATGCCGACGGGTCGGGCCATGCTGATCCTGTGCCAAGCTTTGACCAGGCGGTGCGCCATGCAGCGCTGGGGGCGATGAGTGTGCCTCGCAGTGCCGAGACGTCGCGCAACGGAACTGGAAGGCGTGGGTCGGGGAACGAAGGGCAAGGCTCACGTGCGCTTGGGTCCGGGCAGAGCGGGGACCACAGGGCGGATCACAGGCCGCCAGCGTACGGCACGTCGCCGCACCCACCGTCGTACGACGCCTGACGCAGATACCCACGCTTTGTCTGAACGCGACACACGCAATCACAGCTTGACATCACAGAATCGGTTTGGCACAACCAGGGAAGAGGGATGAACGAGTTGCAGTCGAGACGAGAAACAAGGGGCCGGTTGGGGCGGGATTAGGTGCGGGATTTGCCGTTGTCCTTGAAGCCGCCCTCGTGGGAGCCGCCGTGTTTGAGGGGCTGACGCTTGCCCTCGTCCGGGTTGAACTGGGCGGAGCGGGCGTTTGCGCCCCAGGTGGACTGGGATCTGTCTTCTGGGTGGATAGCGTCTGCGCCTGCTCCGTCGAGTTCGGCGCCCTTGGCCATGCTGTGGACGTCCGGGTGCGGGGCAGCTGCCTTTGTGCTTGCGTTCTGGACGCTCGACGAAGGTTTGGCGTCTTCGCTGGGTTTTGGCATTTGCGAAGGCGGACGCGAGTCGATGGGAGCGTCTTCGGTGGTGTAGCCCGGGTGTTGCTTGAGGCTGCCCTTGGCGTTGTCGGCGGGCGAGGTGCGATCGCTCGCCGCAGGAGCTTGAGCGCGCAGCGCAGCGTAGGTCGAGAAGGACTTGGACGTGCCAAAGACGGATTTGGCTGCGTTGCGTGCCATCTGACCGACGCGGTGGTGGGTGCGAGTCTCGGCCGCTTCTTCCGAGCCGTTGAGCTGCTCACCATCGGCACGATCGCCTCGGCCACGGTGGTCCGCAAACGCGCCCTCATGACCGCGCGGAGATTCGGGCTCGGGACTGGGTCGCGAAGCATTGGGTCGGTTCGGGTTAGGGTCGTTGAAAGCTTTCAGCTTCTGCTGCACACCAGGGTAGTGCGGGTCATCACCTAATATCCAGATCAAGTCAAGCAAAGGAACCAAGAAGTCGTCAGTAACGATGCGAAGGACGGGTAGAGACGGTGAGCAGAACCTACGGCCGTCGTCAAAACGCTCCTTGTTGCCCTTGGGTGCGGAAGGACCCTCGCGGATCAGCTGCGGCGTGGCACCATTGTAGGCGCGAGCGGTGGTCGAAAAGGCGCGGCGCGAACCTGCGGAGAGCACGGCGGTGCGTCGCATGAGCATTGTGTTGAGTGTCATGTTGTGAACGGTGGATGTGGGGCTGATGATGATGTGTACGAAGCAAGTCGCGTGGAGACAAACGTTTTGAGGGCGTCGATCTCAGTTACGGCGCTTTCAACACAGAACCCGGGCGTCTCGAAAGCAACAGCGACAAGGCTGCGACCGATGGATTGGTAATCCTGCGTACATGAGCGGGGCGGCACGGCGACACGAGGACACGGTCCATCAGAGCTGTGGGTTGGCGCCGACGATGTCATGTCCAGGGTCTCTCGCCTTCTGCATTGCTGCTCGTGCAACCCGGCAGCGGCAGAAGAGCCCGGCTGTCCGGGGATGCTCGACAGCTCGATCGGACCACGAGTGCGGATCGAGCGCTGCCTCCACCAACCCCAACCTGCCGTCTGACGTGCCGCCCGAGCTTGACAGCCACACCGATGTCATGACGCATCCCGATCCAACATTGGATATAATTTAATTTTCTGTAATCGGTGATCTTTGCACACTTGCATGACTAATGCTAAGGTGATGAAGGCACCGCTGCGCTTTTATGCGTCTGCAGCCCTTCGCCTGGGCAGGGTCAAATTTTTCGGAAGAGGTTTCTGTTCGCGCTCGCTCCTTCCGTTGAACGCAGTAGCCCGCTTGAATCAAAGCTCAGTCTCAACCACCAACCCTTGCATCCTCCATCTACTTCTAGACCCGTGATCCCTCCATACACCCGGTGTGAGGTCTTCGTTTTCAATTCCATCCACCACATCGCATCTCTTCTATCCCCATCTTTGCTCATTCTCCATCGCAACAATGTCGGCTCCCAACCCCAAGGCCTTCCCCCTGGCTGACGCCACGCTCACCAACCAGATCCTCGACCTCATCCAGCAGGCTTCGCACTACAAGCAGCTCAAGAAGGGTGCCAACGAGGCCACCAAGACCCTCAACCGTGGTATCTGCGAGTTCATCGTCATGGCCGCAGACGTCGAGCCCATCGAGATCGTCCTCCACCTCCCCCTCCTCTGCGAGGACAAGAACGTCCCTTACGTCTTTGTGCCCTCCAAGACCGCCCTCGGCAGGGCCTGCGGCGTCTCCCGCCCCGTCGTCTCCGCCTCCGTCACCACCAACGAGGCCCGCGAGCTCCAGAGCCAGATCCAGACCGTCAAGCTCGCCATCGAACGCCTCCTCATCTAAGCGCACAAACTTCCGCTCCGGCTTGCGTTCGCTCGAAGCGAGGTTTTGCGAGCCTCTACCATCCATCTCCGCTCGATTGTAATCTCGCATCTGTAACATTAGCGTCCGTACGCATCCAATTCTCTTCTCTCTTCTCTTAGACCCTTGCCTGCCACCTTGACACTGCATCCGTCTGCACTGATACTGATTTGAACATTGCCGCAATCGCCGACGGACAGCTACGCAAACGTCGACGCCAGATCGGAAGCTGCATCCAGCTGCAGCTGCGACAGCTTCTGGCCAAGGCTAGCCTCTGGCTGTGTGCTTGCCTCGTCCTCGCCGACCGCCTCGGGACCGGGCTCTCGCAGCAGACGGCGCAGGTCCCGCACCACCTTGCGCAGCAATGTCCTCCTCGCGCGCGTGTCGGCATCCAGCGCATGCGCTCTGCTAGCCTGGCTCGCTTGCTCTGACTCTGCGATCTGCTGTGCGCGCTGCAAGAAATCGTTTGAGAAGCAGCGCATCATCCTCGCCACCTGCAGGCTGTAGTGCGTGTCAAGGCCCGGGCCGAGGTGCAGCTTGTGGTGGAAGACGAGGTTGACGTCCTGCCGCTGCTGAACGGTGCTCACGTGCAGATGCTGGCACACGACGCCCTCTTTACCCTGAAGCCCGTCGACGAGCTCGCCAAAGTGCGTCGCAAAGAACACCGTGCATCCCTTGTCGTTGATCAGCTCCTCCACGATCGCCGTCGCCACCGCACACCCTTCGTCCGGGCTCGTGCCCCGGCCCATCTCGTCCAAGATGACCAGAGACCGCGGCGTGCCCACAGTGAGGACGAAGGCGGAGGTCCGCATCTCGGCTGCAAATGTGGACAGATTCTGCGTCGCATCGTCCTCATGCGTCAGGAGACTGAGGATGGCGTCCGGGATCGGCAGCGTCGCCCTCGTCGCCGGTACAAAGCAGCCGATCCCTGCCAGGACCGTGATGAGCGCAATCTGGCGCAGGAAGGTGCTTTTGCCCGACATGTTGGGCCCAGTGATCAGGCAAACCCGCTCTCCCGGACCCAAGTAAATGTCGTTGGGCACAAAGGCTCGTCGCCGTCGCATCAGTCCAGTAGCCGAGCCAGAGGCTGGAACGTCGACGCGATCCAGGATCGGATGCCGCGCGCTGCGGATGTCGAGCGCATCAGCAAAAGCCGGCCGCACGTAGTCGTTGGCGATCGAGACGTTGGCGAAGCTCACCACCATATCGAGCAGCGAGAGCGCCTCGGACACCTGTACCGCCAAGTTCGGCACGAAGAGGTCAAACACAACCTAGGTCGATGTACTCGATCCAATATTGCTTACCTTGTACAGCGAAGCTACTTTGCCGATTATTTCTTCGATCAGCTGCTCAATGATGATGTCTGACATTGTCAGAACCTCGTTCATCGAGTCGACGAGTCGAGCGTTGAGCTTCTTCTACGAAATCATCAAAGATCCATTGTCAGATCCCGAAACCCTGCATGCAGTGTCACTGTCTCCAGATACTTGCCAGAGTCAGCGTCAACATGGTGATCGTGTTGCCTGTTTTGGCGGGCGTGATGTTGGTGAACTGCTCCGGCAAGGTCTTGATGCGGCTCCTTTCGCACTTGGTTTGAAACTGTTTGCTCGGAACTGCGTCAGCTCGAGTCGTTTCGAAATGCTCAGGAAGGTGATTGATGCCCACCAGGAAGCCCGTCGGAATCATCTTGAGAGTCAGAGATAGGCCCGTTGCCTCTGATGCGGGGAACGCATGTGAGAAGAGAGTGAGCGTCTTGTGGAATTCAGCCTCGCTTCTTATGTTAACTTACGGGACTCGCTTTCGCACAGCTGCAGGATGTCACTGTAAATATGCCCATGAGGAAAGGATCAGCCGGAAGCAGATCTGGATGCTGAGTTGGTGCAAGAAAGGCCGCACCTGATATTCTCCTTGTACGTTTCCCTCGCAACATCGAGCAGCGGGCTTTTCTCCGCTCGGACAGCATACTGCAGATCATACGTCATATCAGGCGCCAGCTTGTTCTTCGCAAGCGTTCGCGAGCTCACCAAAGGGGCTAGCTTAAGTACTCACCAGCTTCGCGTTACGACTGCTCAGGCCTCCTTTAGCGTGGACGATGTCGTCGTCGATGGTCTGATAGATGGACTCGCTGATCATGTCGAGCTCCTCAGAATCGAGAAACTGCGATGAGCCAGCCAAGGCAGGTCTAGCACTGATGTCAAGATTACTGCTCCAAGACATTGGGGTCTTGCCCTTGGACTTACCGCCTGAACTGCCTGTAGCAAGCCGCTGGAGGCATTCTGCAGGGCGGCTCGAGCTGTGTAGGTCGAAGAAAGACGGTCAAAGGTCATAATGACAAACGTTTAGGTCGTAAAGGTACTTTGCTGCCGGCGCGGAGCGCACCAAAGATCGACCTACCTGAAGAGAGCGAACGCAGGAGGGTTCGCAAGCTTAGAATGCCCCCAACTTTCCTTTCGGTCTGGCTCCTAGGCGTTGACGCATGGCGCTCGTGGCAGGACAAAGCATGGATGAGCTTGTCCAGATCGATGCCCCCTTCTCGAATAGGCTTGAGGCTAAGTCGAATGGCATGGAACCGTTCCTATCCCCCATGAATGGTGCATGGTGACCGTTAACACCAAATTGGCGCAAGGGGCTCATATGCAACGGGGCTTACTTCATCGCGGATACATTCGGCTACCGCATCCTGCCGCACTGCAATCGCATCCAGATCTGGATCGTATACATAGGAAGGATTAGAAGCTGGAATCAAAAAACGATCTGTTGGTACTTGTACATACCAGTCATTGGCTGTAGAATGTTCATCTTGAGTAGACGGCGTCCCATCGGTGTGGCACAGTGATCCAAGAGACCTGCGATAGGCGAGATCAAGGTCGTTCAGCAAGGAGACTCACTGCCATGTTGGGAATATCGATGGGATTGGAACTCACCCATGAGCGAGTCTTTCGATTTGGGATCGATGAGGTTGCGGACGAGCTCGAGATCATGTGCAGTGTTGCTGTTGATCAGAATGGTGCCTGTAGGAAAGAAGGGAGTGCGTGAGCCTTCGTGATCCCAGTGTGTTGATGATGGGAGCATGACTGCACCGACCCTCAGGAACGACGAAGCGGATGCGCAGAGACTTGGGCGTGAAGACCCGATTAAAGGTCTGCGTGAAGAAGCTTTTGAACGTGCGGTGTTTGGGTTTTAGCTTGCGTGCGCTCGACCAGAGGCTACAGATCTGATCCACTTACTCGAAAAGGGCTGCTACGGCAGAGAGGAGGTAGAACTTGTCGTTGACCGCAACGAGAATTGCTGCCCTAGTCGAAGCTTTTGCGCTTAAATCGAGCGAAGTGCGTCCGGTCTGTGGTCGTGAGGTGGCAGGGCGTTCAGACTGCTGGCTGCTCGTTGCAGCTGTCTGCGAGTTCCTCGGAGGGAGTCTTGTTTCAGAGTCTCTGGTTTCGTCATCGTCATCCACCAAAAGACGGTCGAGGTAGCGAGCCCCTTTTTGAATTGACGGAGAATCAGAGAGCAGGATATCATGGCATGGCGTCCATCTGTGGTCAGTCCAAGCCTCGGGCTTTGAAACGTTGCAGACGTGAGAGCGACGACGCGTGCTTACCCTCGAGGTAATTCCAATGCCGACGTGGGATCGGAGAAGCCTGAATGTCGAAAAGCTCCTCGAGACAGCGGATGAGGACAGATGTGCCAGTTCTGTATTCGGATGTTGGAGCTTCTGCCAAACCAGCCTCGCTTTCGGAGTCCCAAATTCTTAGTCGTTTGCTGGCGCGCGTCGAGGAGGCAGACGAAGGGCCACTTCGACTGACCAAGCCTGAAGCTGGTACGAGGAGAATGCTTGGCGGATAGAGCGACATGTGGTGGATGGTGCGGACGTAAGTTGGCGTGTCGGCAAATTGGGTGATGATGCACATCCCTACGCATTCAAAGAATCGAGATCCTGCAGGGTCAGCCATGATTTATAGAAATCCGTAGCGATGCGGAGAAACGAAAGCATACCTGTCTCCCTTTCGATTGAAGCGATGCCGACTTCGCGTCCGGTGCCCCTGTTTTCGAGGACCGCAGAGATGTAGTTTCCAGACGAGCCGTCCGCAGTGACGAGCCTAGAGCGATGGTATGAAGAGGCGGTGAAAGGTCGAGGGGGCTCGTCTAGCCGCGTCGAGTGCTGACCAGCTGATCTCCTTGCCATCTGGCTCTGTGTCGGCTGCCTTTGGTCATCGGCAAAGGTCGTGTTCAAAGGCGGCAGATGCTCAGGCAAAGCTTGGGAGCCCTCGAGAAAATGGGTGGGCGCAGGACCGTGCTTGTTCAACCAGTCAACCCCGTTTGGCGAGACTGCGTCTGCGTCTAGCTCAGGTGTGAAGATGCGAACATATGAAGCAGGTAGGTCAAACTGCGAATCGGAAGCTGCGGTGTTCCGAGAAGGCGGGCGTGCTAGAGGCTGGATACCAGGAATGCGGAAGCTCGAAGCGGATGAGACGAAAGAAGCGGCCGAGGCAGGTCGACTCGGCGTCTCGAACTGGCCTGACCTCAGAGAGGGAAGAGGCAACTGTTTGGAATGGTCGGCTGACTGCATCTTGGCAGGATCGGAAGGCCTGAACAGAATGGCGTTGTAAGAAGGGAAGAGGGTGTCGTCCGCAGGCCGAATATAAATACCTTGTGTGTAGATGCCGATGTCGGCTCTTCCGACCGAGCCCGGCGCGATTCTCAGAAAGCACACTCACACAGTTGAGCTTAACGACGAGCGGCAAGATCGGATGATCCGCTCGATGGGCAGGCAGGTCTGCGGGGGCAGCTATGGATGTGATTGCATGGAAGCGTGGGAAGATAAGAGAGAATAAAACTATGCGGACGAGGGTATGCTCGGTCATGTGATGCGTCAAAGTCCTCAGACTCGGAAGACGAGAGCGACGCCCTCGTCGCCTGCGCCAATGAGCTTCCAACCTTTCGAGTTGGCCGGGTTGGCGTATGCGCCGACACCGCCGGTCTCGGCACCCTGAGTGAAGCCATCGTCCTTGCCGACGGCGAGGGCGAGAACGCCGTCGGTGAAGCCCTGCTGTGTGGCGATGCAGCCGCCGGTCCTTGCATCCCAGGTCTTGATGGTGTGGTCTGCCGAAGAGGTGGAGAAGAGCGTGGTGCCCGGGTGGAGGGCGATGCCGGTGATGGCAGCATCGTGCATGACCTCGCAACGCATCTTGGCCAAGGAGAGATCCCAGACGATGGCCTTTCCTTCGGTGGAGGCGGTGATGACGTGGCCAGTGCGGTTGCCGCCGCCGACGTCGACGAACTGGATGCCCTCGATGGACTCGCCCTCGGCGTGGCCGGTGAGCGAAGCAACGACGGAAGCAGCTCCGCCATTGTCGAGCGCGCCGATGTTGATGACGCGTACGTCACCGGCTGCGCCGCCGATGACGACGACGCGAGCGTCTGGCGAGACGGCGAGCTGGGTGAGACCGCCGTCGAGGTGGGTCTGGACCTTGGAGATGACCTCGGCGCTCCTCGGATCCCAGACGATGAGCGTACCGTCTTCGGCGCCGGTGACGAGACGCTTGCCGTCGGGAGTGAAGCTTCCGCACGAGACGGCGTCGCTGTGACCGGAAAAGACGTTCATGACGTCGCCCTTGGGAAGCTGCCACATCCAGACGGTGGAGTCGGCGCCACCTGCGGCGAGCACGCTGCCCTTGGGGTGCCAGTCGATCCAGACGACCTCATCGGGGCCTTCGAGCGTTGTGAGGAATTCCCAGGTCTTGAAGTCGTCGGTACGCTTGCGCCAGATGCGCACCGTGCCGTCCATACCGCCCGTTGCAGCGAGGTCGCCGGAAGCGTTGAAAAGCGCCGAGGTGACGCTGTCGGTGTGACCGCCGAGGCGCACGACCTCGGAGCCGTCCTGAGTGTTCCAGATCCAGCCACCGTCGTCCTCCCCACCGCTGAGGGCCAAGGGAGGGTTGGGATAAGAGGGATGCAAGGAGACGGAGAAGACCGACTTGCGGTGCGAGTAGAAGGCGGCTATCGAGTTGTCGATGAACTCTTCTTGGCCGGGACCAGGACCAGCGCCCTGCTCGCCATCGTGGGCAGCTTCGTCGTCGCTGTCGTCGTCCATGGGGATGTCGCCCTCCTCGTCGTGTTCGGGAACCACCTCCTGGATGTCGTCGTTGGCGAGGTCAGAGCCGTAGTCGGCATCCTCGTGCGCGTCGACAGCCTGGGCGGCGTCGTTCTGGTGGGGTTGTGAAGAACTCATGGCGGCGCTTTCGTTATAGCTGAGTCGACAACGGAAGCAGGGATGTTGGTGGCGAGAAGGCAAGGTCCCTCAGCCGTCCTAGGAAGTGAGATTGCCGCTTCCGTCGCTTCCAGGCAATGCAGTGCTGTATGGACCAAGAAGTGGCTGAGCTGCATCGGCGTTAAGAAGGTCAATCACGACTCCACAAATTTTCGAGTGCTTCGCGCTGAACGTGCAGAAGCTGAAATTCTGAGGCTTGTGTGGCAGCGGCAGAGCTAACAACTTCAATATAATCGAAACGAGCTGGTGTGGAGGCATGGCGAAAAAAAAGGGCCGATGCAGTCGACTGAGCCCGTGTTGCGCGCGGGGCGGCGAGATTAGGTGCTCGCCAGTGCGCTCAGCCAAAGGAGGAGCGAGATCAACAGGACCCTGAATCCGGATTGCGGCGGTGCGTCAGCCTCTCCAACTCGAGCAGAGCCACAGAGGCTCGCTCGGCTTGAGCGCGGCAAGACGGCTGGCTCAGGCTGGCTCAGGCTGGCTCAGGCTGGCTCAGGCCATCCGCCTCGCGCGGCACTCCACCGTCTGCCGACTGCCATCGCGTGCTGTACGCCAACCACACGGCCAGGGGCTCCCACCCAATCAGCCACCCAACGCTCGCACACACACATACACACACCTACCCTCTCGGTCGCTCTGCAAAACATCCCGCACTCTACCATCATCTCCGCTTCCATCGCACCCCGTCCCTAGCAGACCAGCCACACCAGCTCGCGCGTTCAACCCGGCGCCCCTCTGCTTCCGCTCGGACCTACTTATCGCTCGTAAGCTTATCTGCCGCATTCCGCTCAGCGCCATCATCTAGCCAAGCCCAGTCAGCCCTCTTCCCCGTCTCTACCTCCCACCGACTTGACCTACCTTCCCAAACGCCGACTCTCCGTTGCCCAGAACGTCGGCCCTCGATCCGTCCACACTGTCCGCCATCACGAGGCGCACTCAGCGTCCATCGTTCAACCGCGCACCCTGTCGATCTCGCATCGACGCACCCTAGTCTCGCCTGCCAAGCTCAGAGTCGGCATCTGGGCTGCCGCCCTTTCCGTTGCCGCTGCTGCTACTGTCATCACCGCAGTCGCCGCCGCCGCCGCCGTCGCTGCTCGCACAACTGCATCCCCCCATCTAAAGCCACCATCCCTTCCCCATGTCCAAAGGACCGTCCAGTCGAGATGAATCACGCATCGGCGACTTTGTTGTCCAACACGAGATCGGCAAGGGCTCCTTCGCCGTCGTCCACAAGGGCTATCGCATCCAGCCCCGCGAGCCCGTCGCCATCAAGATCGTCACACGCAAGAAGCTCACGCCCAAGCTCCTTGACAATCTCGAGGGCGAGATCGCCATCCTGAAAGCCATCCATCACCCCAACATTGTCGAGCTCAAGGAATGCCTCAAGACAGAGCACCAGATCTACCTCGTCATGGCATTCTGCGCTTCCGGCGATCTCTCCCAGTACATCAAGAAGCGCTTCGACATCTACGAACGTGCCGGCATCCCGCAACCAGGCGCACTCTCCCGCGCAACGCCATCGTATCCGCATCCCGCAGATGGGGGCCTCAACGAGACCATCGTGCGTTCCATCCTCACCCAGCTGGCCGCCGCCCTCGAGTTCATGCGAGGCCGCGATATCGTCCATCGCGACATCAAGCCCCAGAACCTCCTTCTCCAACCGCCCGACCCAGCCTTCCTCGCCCTCGGCAATCCACCAGAGATCCCCCAGGTCAAGGTCGCCGACTTTGGCTTTGCTCGACATCTCAGCGTCAACACGCTTGCGGAGACCCTCTGCGGCTCGCCTCTCTACATGGCTCCCGAGATCCTCCGCTACGAAAAGTACGATGCCAAGGCCGATCTCTGGTCCGTCGGCGCAGTCCTCTTCGAGATGACCGTAGGAAAGCCACCGTTCAAGGCAGCAAATCACGTCGAGCTCCTCAAGCGCATCGAGCGTGGTGAGGATCGCATCAAGTTCCCCGATGAGCGATCCGCAGGCTCCCTCGCCAGAGAGGCGGCTCGCCGCCAAGAGCTCGGAGAACCGCCCCTTCTTCCCCCGCATCCAGTCTCCGACGATGTTAAGACCCTCATCCGTCAGCTCCTCCGCCAGCGTCCCGTCGGTCGCATGAGCTTCGACGATTTCTTCAGCAGCCCCGTCATCCGCGATTTCAGGGCTTCCATTCGCCCACACGCACAAGCTGACGCCTTGGAGAGGTACGAGGATCTGCAAAGGAGCGACCGCAGTCTCATCCTTCCGTCCTCATCCGCTATCAAGGAAGCGTCTCCTCCACGCGCTGAGGCTCCGTCCGACGCCACAAATTCGCCCACTGCGATCAGCCCAGCATCGCCTCGCCCCCGAGCTGAACCCAGAGCGCCACAGGAGGACAAGCCGTCAACTAGACAGGCAGACGTCTCGCAAATAGCCGCAGCATTGCCAGCCCCTCTCAGTCGGACGCCTTCAGAGGCCACCAGGCCGACGCGGGTCATTCCTCGCACCTTCTCCGCAAAGTACGTCACAGGCGAGCCCGATCGCCGTCACGACGAGGCAGACAAACGAGCTCCTGCCAATATGGCACGCACACCCAGTTCGCCCGGTTTCCCGGACAAATCGCTCGTCTCCGACGGTCGCGACGACGACACAGGCGCTCACCCTGGCGCGAGCAATCCGGCGGCTTCAAGAGAGGGCGAAGATAGCTTCCTCGGAAAGGAGTACGTCATGATCGAGAAACGCAACGTTGAAGTCAACGCGCTCGCCGACGAACTCGCCGCTTCGCCGCAGACCCGAATGTCGCTAGCTTCGCGAAGGCCCTCACGACTGTCGCGGCTAAGTTCGGGTGCTCTTCCCACACCCTCGGACATTTCGCCTCCGACGCCTGCATCAACCAATCCCGGCTCCAATCCCATCCGAATCACCAGCAACGTCAGCTCTTCCCCCACGGCTGGTGCCTTCGCCCTCCCGCCTGGCGCACGGCCTTCGTCAGTGCCGCGTCGAACCAGTCTCTCTTCCTCAGGCTCGCCCTCGACTCGCCAGACCGGACAGGTCATCACTGCGGGTGATGCGGCTGCGAGCACACAGACATCGCGTCGCGATGGCCCCTCCTCATCGTCGCCACGGGAAGACGTGAGCATGCTCGGCCAGAAGCTGGCCAGCATCGGACTGCCTGGTTCGTCTGGGGGAGGGCCCTCGAGTGCTCTGGCCAAAGCGATCAGCATGGCGTCTCTGCGCTTATTTGGCGTTCCGTCAGGCGTCTCGCTTCGAGATGCTGCTGCGCTTGTCCGCACACGCGCCCAGAGGCGCGGCATCTTGAGATCGTCATCCGAGACGTACGATGAGGTCGAGCTGAGCCTCCTGAGCGCGCTCGAGGACCTGGGGCAGAAGGCTTTTGTTCTTTCAGAGTTTGCAGACTCCAAGCTCGCCCACTTCTTCCCGGATGGCCCGCATCAACTTTCCCAAGACCTGGACGCCTCGACTGCGACAGGTGTCTCACCGGGACGCCTCAGCGCGCAAGGCTCTGCACGCAGGGTTGGGTCGGTATCGTCGTCGTCATCGTCGGCACTGGATCCGCTCGCCGCCGAAGCCGCATCAGCGGAAGCACTGATGCTGTACGTGCGCAGCTTGGCGTTCCTCCAACGAGCCATCGGGCTTACGCGAAAGCATGTGGAGTCGCGTACGCGCCCGGGTGCGCCCGCTGTGACGAGTGCCGAGCTCAATGACGTGGTGCAGTGGCTGCGAGCGCGCTTCAACGAGGTATACGACAAGGCCGATTTTGCAAGGTCGCGATGCAACGAGTTACCCGAATCGGCGCAGCAGGTGGACAAGCTGATCTTTGACAAAGCGGTCGAGGTTGCCCGTGCGGCGGCTACGGACGAACTGGAGAACAACCGCGAAGGCAGCGGATGGGATCCGTCGCACTGCCTCCTGGCGTACGAAACGGCCAGCTCGATGCTCTCGTCGCTGCTGGATCCGGGCGAGGACGCTCTCAGCCTGAGCGAAGGTAGCATTCTGATGATTGACAAGTACGTCAAGAGCATCAACAAGCGCCTCGTCACACTGCAGGAGCAGTTTGGCGGTAGCACGTCCGGTAACATGGCCGTCGGCAGCAGTCCAGGCGGGGTGGATGCCGAGACTCGCCCGGGCGAGAGTCGCAGCAGGACTGATTCGCCGCTGTCGAATCCTTCACCGGCGTTTTCTCGCTGAACCGCGCAACTGCGTGTCCAGCACTCAGCCATCTTGTTCCATTAGTTAGGGGCCACACACATCACGCCCTGCTTTGCGTCCTTGTCGTAACGTTTTGTAAGTTGGTGCCAGGCTGACGGCTCTCTTCGTCATTAAATTTGCATTGTATGCCCGCACGGCTCGACGCAGGCTGATGAGCCCGCATGCGCAGAAGTGGTCCATGCTTGATCACTGGTCGGCGGGTTGGGGCGATGGAGCGTCTCGGTCGTCTTGGTAGAGGCGGCGCATTTCGGTACCGAGGTCGACACGGCGCTTCCCTTCGATGAACTCCATGGCCTCCTTGTAGGTCTGAGGCAGCACCTGACGGTCGGTGGTGCCGAGGTCGAAGCTGAAGTGGAACTGCCAGAGTGTTGCGGCAGCGACAGCAAAGCGTCAGCGGAGTCTGTCAACTGCATGAGAGCGCCAAATGGGACTGGATACGTACGGTGTTGCTCTTCTTGCGCTCGCCGGTTTCGAGATCGACGACCTCGGCGAGGACGGTGACGCCGGCGATGGTGTGTTGCTGCGGATGTTGCTGCGGCTCAGAAGTGTAGACGATCTGGGACGAGAGCTGGAGCATGGCACCAATGGGCACGGGGGCGTGGAACGAGAGCGCATCGAGCGAAAGAAATTGCACATGTCGGTTGACCAAGGAAGCTGAACGAGAGAAGAGGTGTCAGTGTGATGGGTTGCAAGGCTTGACACGGCCTCGGTGGAGCTTACCTGAGACCATCCATGCGAGCTCGTAGGCGGAACGCATGAGGAAGCCGCCAAAGATCTTCTGGTGGACGTTGCGCTGCTGTGGATGCATATGCATGGTGGTGCTCATGCTAGTGCGACGCACGGGCACCAGTGTGGATCCATCCGAGCTAGGAGCTGGTTCAATCTTCATTGCGGGCCCATGAAGGTCGTCCGTGTTGGCGAACATGCCGGCGTGCAGACCGCGGAGGTATTGGCTATGGAGTAGGAAGGCTTCCTCCTTGCTGGGCGGCACCTTTTCGAGCGACGAAGCGGCCTCAGCTCGCTTGCGATTCTTATGACTCTGACCCATAGCGAAAAGAGCCTTCTCGGCCTCGGTCTCGAGCAAGAGCGGTGCAATGCGTTGACTCTTGAGGGTATGCGCGTTTCGAGCGGCCATGGTGAAGCGGCCGGTGAGGCAGATCTTGTTGGGAGTCAAGGGCGCAGTGAGCTGCTCGATGCTCACAAAGACTTCCATACTGCTGGCGCCAACGTATATGACGTGACCGCTGAGGCGATAGTTGGCGTCGGCGGTGAGGGGAGCGAGAAGGTCGAGTCGATCGACCGAGGCGGTCACAATGTAGATTGGTGCAGAGACCTCGCCCGGTCGTCCGCCAAGGGCATGCTGGTATGAAACTACAGAGAAGCGGAGCGGATCACAAAAGGCAGTCAGCAGGAGTGGCGAGCGCGGAGATGAAGGCTGGGCAGGACTACTCACTTCCGCCTGCCAAGCTGTCGAGGTCCTCGAGCACTTTGCCGAGCCGAATGAGGCCGGAGGTTGCGATGTACTTTTCCAGCAGCTCAGGATCCTCGGTGAAAGGCAGGTAGAGCTCGACGTAGCTGTCCTGCATGCGCTTTGGCTCGAGCATGGACTGGGGAAGCTCGAAGGTGGACGGCGCTGCGGACGAGGAGGACGATTCCCCGGCCGAGGGCTGCTGCGATTGGGATTGCATCTCCTTCATCCAGCTCCTACGAGGTGCGAGGCGCGCTGGATAGAGCAAGGGAAGCAATGGGTCAGCTCACGGAAAAAGGGGAGATGCGACGGGCTGGCGTTTCGAGGAACGCTTACTGGGCATGCTGAGCTTCAGTTTCTGTGGGTGGCCTCCCCTCACTTGGGCCATGAGCTTATGGATCTCGCGAACGGCATTGGTCTCTTGGAGCGGCGATGCCTGCTGTGTGAGACAACGCTTGCCCGTGGCAGCTCGTGGAAGCTCGACGTTGGGTCTGGTAAAGCTGCGGATGACGGCTCGAGTGAGCGTCGACGATGTGGAGGACTTGGAGAGCATGGCGAAGGCGACGGCCGGAAGCGTCTCGGACCCGGACAAAGGCCAACGCTTTAAATCGTGCAGGTTCTTGGAAGTGCTGGCCTTGCTGACAAGCCGTATGACTGTTTGACCCTTCCGAAGTATGCCGAACCAAGCGACAGAGGATGATGCTAAGGGAAGATGATCTCGCGTCCCGAACCGTCACGCGGCGCTGGCGGACGCATGCTCAGGGTCCCTCGGAACCCCACATGAGCACATCGGACCTTTCCGACGAACCGCAACCAGATCTACTCGGCCGAAAACGCACCCAGACGAAGTGCGCAGAAACCGACGTCTTCCTGGCTCACGTTCTCGCCCCGGAGGTTCAAGCGAACAACCCATGACACTCTTCACGCCGAGACTGATGCTTGAGGCTCGCATCGAGGCAGTCAGAACGGTCGGTCAACGGTGTACAGCGAGAGTGGATGGCCACGGCGGTATCAACCTTTGCACTCGGGCGATGGCTCACGAACGAGACGTGTGAGGACCTTGAAATGCGAGATGGTATTGCTATAGAGTGGGGACGAAAGATTCTGTACAACTACAAAGTGAAACACGAACAATGGACAAAGGGACGAGGCACGACGACGGGCACTTAGAAGTCCTCCTCCAACGAGAAAGCATGTGCGTTCTTCTGAGTGCCGTCGCCGCTCTCACCACCCTCTCGGCGAGCGACACCAGCCTTGGCGTACTCGGCCACCTTCTTCTCGAAGAAGTTGGTCTGTGGAACAGGAAGGACCAAACGTCAGCTCTCGAATACGTAAGTGCCACAAAAATCGCGGTGACTAGTCGACTTACCTTGCCTTCCATGCTAATGTTCTGCATGAAGTCGAAAGGGTTGCTGACGCCGTAGAAAACGGGGTTTCCCAGCTGAGTCAAGAGACGATCCGCGACGTAGCGGACGTATTGGCTCATGAGCGAGACATTCATGCCGATCATGCTGACAGGGATCGAGTCCCGAATGAAGGCTGTCTCGATCTCGACGGCCTCGGTGATGATCTTGAGGACAGTGTCGGGATGCGCGCGCTTCTTGAGGTGGCTGAAGAGGAGACAGGCGAAGTCGGTGTGCAGACCTTCGTCGCGCGAGATGAGCTCGTTGGAGAAGGTGAGACCGGGCATGAGGCCGCGCTTCTTGAGCCAGAAGATGGAAGCAAACGAGCCGGAGAAGAAGATGCCCTCGACGGCGGCGAAGGCGACGAGGCGCTCGGCGAAGGTGGCGCGTCGGTCGCTGATCCAGCGGAGAGCCCAGTCGGCCTTCTGCTTGACGACGGGGATGGTCTCGACGGCGTCAAAGAGGTGCTCACGCTGCTCGGGCTCGCGGATGTAGGTGTCGATGAGGAGCGAGTAGGTCTCGGAGTGGATGTTCTCCATCATGATCTGGAAGCCGTAGAAGCAGCGGGCCTCGGCGGCCTGGACCTCGGAGCTGAAGCGCTCGACGAGGTTTTCGTTGACAATGCCGTCCGAGGCGGCGAAGAAGGCAAGGACGTGAGAGATGAAGTGGCGCTCGTTGTCGTTGAGCTTGTTGTCCCAGTCGTGAAGGTCCTTGGAGAGGTCGATCTCCTCGGCAGTCCAGAAGGAAGCCTCGGCCTTCTTGTACATCTGCCAGATCTGTTGTGCGCAGCGTGCAAAAGATGGTATGCGTCAGTCGATGCGCTGTTGACAAGACGGAAGAAAAGTGCGAAGAACTTACCTCGTGGTAGCGGATGGGGAAGAGAACGAAACGGCGGGAGGTCTCGACGAGTAGGGGCTCCTCCTCCTCGGGAAGGTCGACCTCACCGACGAACTTGCCATGCAGATCATCGTCGTTGTCGGCAGCGTCGACCTTGGAAGCAGAGTCAGCCTTCTTGCCCTTGGTGAGGAAGCCAGGCTCGGAGAAGTCGTCGTCATCGGCGTTGGCGAGGTTGAGCTTGGCGGCCGCCTTCTTGGAAGGCGTGGCGTTGACGTCCATACCGGCAAGGCCAGCTGCGACCTTCTTGGAAGGGGTCTCGAGGTTGTGTTGTGTCACGGCAGACATGATGACTGACGAGGATATTGGATGATGTCGGAAGGACGGTGGTGTGGATGGCAGCAGTAGCTACGATGGCGCCGTGGACGTGGAAGGGGTGGCGACGGCGGCGGCAGAGGGGGTTGTGAAGGAGGCTTGGGGATGTATGGAATAGAAGGTGGAGAGAGGGATGTTGGACGGAAGGGAGATGGAATGGAAGCCAAGGAGAAGCAACTTATGTACGTGTTGGGCTTGGCTGAGCTGGACAGTCGACGCGCGAGGAAGAGCTGAGGTGACGGTAGGACGGAAAAGCGTGTGGTGTTGGTGCGCCCGACTGATCAACGCGTCGAGAGAGAGAGAGAGAGTGCGACGGCAAACGCGCTGTCGGTCGTCTTTTTTTTCCGGGCAGTGGATCGTGGATGGGCGCAGACTGCGACTGGCACGGGCGCGTTCGGCGAGGGCGGGCGCGAGGGAATTCAGTCGGAGGCGGCGGCGAATGACCCGCTGACATGAGAGAGCAGGTGCGCGACTTGACTGCGCTCTCTACGCGACAGAGAAGCGAAAATCATTGAGCGGCGGATCAGCAGACGCGTCGGGCGTGGCGGCAGCAGTGCAGTGGTGAGTGGCTGCTGGAATTCGAAAACCTCGGACGCGTCTGTCTACGCCACGGACAGCGCAGAGGGGACGCCGATGCGCTGAATCGCTTGATTGTGTTAATCTGAGCGTGACGGTGAGCGCCTCGCGTCTGATGCGGCTTCTTCCTGCAGAGGGTCGTGCGCGCCTCGCTCTGACCCTCGTGCAGTCGAGCTACTGTGCGCTTTGGCAGTTGCGCGCCATCTTGGCGTCGCGTGAAGCAGAGCTTCGCGTAAACCAGGTTTGATGCGAGCAGCGCGACGGGCCTTCAAGGCGTGTCCGACATTCCTCATCCCCTGCTTCGGTCTTCGTGCAGCATGCTGCAGCTCAAACAGCCAAGCCTGACGTAGCCCACATGCGCTGCCAGACCTCAGCTCGGCCGCGCAGCCACGAAGCGGAACGACACGTCTCGATGGCCACGACCATCTTGCGCCCACCTAGTCTCGCAGAGGCCTTCGACATGCCATTCCCACTCCTCCTCGTCGCCTTCGCCTCGTCAGTTCGGGAGTGGACGGCAATGATCCAGCTTCTCATACAAGCGTGCGTCTGGCTTTCCAAAGCCGGGAAGGATCCTGCGATCTGGTTCAGCGTCGATACCTGGGGAAGAAGTCGCGAAAGTATGAATGACGTCTCGGACATATCACAAAGGGCATCTTCGGTGCAAGGTCCCGAGGGCCAGGTGCCTTGCTTCCATGTTCGAGCTCTAGCTTCTGTTGAGCATCGCCCAGGTACCGGCACAAGGGGACGCTCGCAGGTCTCTTGCTGCCACGCTCGGCAAGCCGAGAACATCTCGCCTGCACCGTTCCGAGGCGGCATTGTCTAGGACTTGTGACTCGGAACTGTGCATCCTGTGCATCAGCCAAGCGCGTGCCCGAAACGTTGATTGAGCGGCCAAATGAGCTCGGCCAAGGCGCTCATGCATGAACTTTGGCCGGCCATCAGATAAGATCCTTCCCCAATCACGGCGCGAGCAGCGTTTCTCCAGACGCGCCGCGCGTTCATCGGCGATCCGTAGATGAGAACGCCGATGACCTCCTCCACCCCCGCACGACGAAATGTTTGGATCCTTGGGGCGGATCGACAGAGAGCGCATGCCCGGAGCGTGAAGCTCGCTTGTCGCTTGCATTCACAGCACAAATATTCAAACGCTCCGCGCTGTTTGAATGCCGGAGTGGGCGCTCCTATGGCGACTCCGGCATCGTCTTAGCGAGCAGAGTGAAGACGAAATGTGCCATTACGCTAGTCAGCCTGTAGCTAGTTGGATGCAGACGGCAGAAACCGTCTGTCGTGCGCGACGCTTGCTTGCCAAGCGCAAAGTTGGCGCGATTTCGCATCTGAGGCTCGAGAGTTCCGGCGTGTTGGGGTTGCTGAGTGGTAACTGGAAGCTTTCAAAGCACGGCAAGCTTGATTGCCGTACTGCCGGGTCAGGGTCAAGCTTTACTTCGCACTTTCGCATTGGTCACTGCGGTCTGTTCTCTGACATTCAGCCCTTCGCTGGATTCTTCCCTCCCATCTCCTATATTCTCATGTCTCAACGCTCACTCTCATCGCTCCGCAAGACCCTCTTCGAGTCCTTCTTTGCTTTTCGAGACACGCAGCATCATGCCTGTGGAGATGGAGAGGGTGACCGTCAGGCACCGCACTCCGGACAACTTCCCGCTTGCTCTCACCATCTTCAGACCCACATCGCGCTCCGACGTCAAGGCCAGCGTCGTCTTTGCAAATGCCACTGGCGTACAGGCTCGATTCTACCACAATGTAGCCGCCTGGCTTTCCCAGAACGGCGTAGCCGCTTATACCTTCGACTATCGCTATTCGGGCGCATCCTTTCCACTCGAATGCGACCCGACCAGGCTTGCAGAGGACGAAGAGTACTTTGAAGAGGCACTCCGTCAATGTCCCGACCATGTCGATCTTACCACCACTTGGTCCAAGGTTGACCTCGCCTCGATCGTACGCTTAGCGTATGAGTCCAACCCTCAAGTCGATCTCACAGTCATAGGACACAGCCTCGGTGGTCATCTCATGGCGGTCCTCCCCGCGGATCACGTGTATGGGCCGCATGCCAGGATCACCAGGCTCCTCAACGTCTGCGGCGGCAACGCTTTTGTCCAGAACCAGAAGGAGCCCGATGCGGCAGAGTTTGGCTTCACCGAAATCGTCGTCAAGCCACTCGCCGAGGAAAGGATCTTTCGCGCCGCCAACCTTGGTCTCGGCTACGATCTCCCCTACGGCCCTGGTGTCGAATGGGTGCAGTGGTACTTCCATCCGCACTTCGCCTTCAACCGCCCTGCGAACCTCAAGCTGGCCCGAGGCCTTCGGGGCGTCCCTCTCCTCTACGTCGGCTTTGAAGATGACGAAAAGATTGGAAAGTGAGTCGCAGCGTCCTTTGAGAGTGCCAACGAATACTGTCCGCTGACCACTATCACTGATACTATGATCTCGTCCTTCCCTCTGCCACTTTCTCGAACCGCCCAACAGAAACATGATGGAAAAGTACTTGGGAATGTTTGACCATTCCGATCGGCTCAAGCAGAGCCTTTGGATCGATCCTGTCAAGAAGGGCTGGCCAAGCTGCGGCCACGTCAACGCATTCACGAAGAGCAAAGAGCCCAAGCTTGTCCCCGTCGAGCACGGCGAAGCGTATACATCGCAAAAAGAATTCGAGGATGCCATCTCCAAGCATCCATCTCCCAAACGAAGCACCCCAAGCAAAGAGGAAACGATCTGGAAACTTTTTCTGGATTACATACTCGGCAACCCGCTCGACACTTCTCTCGATGAGCACAAGGTATGGACCCCTCAAGATGAGCGAGACGTCGAGAGGGAACAGAAGGACGAGGCAGATTCTCGTAGGAAGAACCCGCGGCGAGAAGACATCATCTTGGGCCTCGTGGCCCCCGACAAAGCCAAGCTATGAAGAAGTGCAAGTGGAAATTAGAGAGCCGTATCGACCGTGAGGCCGCATCATATGAGCGGCCTCGGGCGCTGCCCTGGTCGTCGTTCTGTCTTTTTACAGCGAGAGAAGAGTCGCCGCCAAGACGGAGACACATGAGACCACGACGGCTGCTGCCTCGGGCAACGCCTGACTGATGGCAGCAGAATTCTTACCACCTGCATCCGAGGCAGGAGCGATGCCGCTTCCTGTCCAGAGCTCGGGACTTCGCGTTGAGTCGGCAATGATTGAGTTCTCGACCTGGTACATCCATCGCAGCCAGCTGCGCAGATAGTCATCGCTCGTTCTGGTAGCCTGCGCCGGCACAAATTGTGGCATCGTGCCGTTCTCCATCGAGAACTGAGAAGCATGGTACTGGATCCTTGCGCTTTGAACAGCCTGGACGAAGCGGTAGGTGACCTCGGGAACCGTAGTGCCGACCACGGTGGCTCCATCGTGACGCATCAGCACCAGCGGTCGAAATCCGTCGGTCTCGTTCACACTCGCCACAGTCGCACCGGAGGGTCCGAATTTCGCTGCCAGAGAGAAGGCCTTGATCGCATTGTCGACAGAGATCGTGGTCGTTTGGGGATCTTCATCGAAGGTGTTGAAGACAGGAGCAGGATGAGGTCCCATGAAGGCGGTGGCTGAGGTTGTCGCAAAGAATCTGGTGAGATCCGCTGCAGTGATCTGCGACGAGGAGACATTGGTGTTGTCGGAGGCAAAGAGCGACCAGGGAAGCAACTGCTCCGCACGATAGTAAGCGATGCTGTTGACGGTTGTGTTGGGGAATCTCGCATAAACGGACGAATGAATGAAAATCTCTGCGGGTCGGATGGGAGTAGCATGCTCGGTCAGAGCCGCTGAAATGACCACCGAATCGTTGATCCTGGCCACAGCGATGTCAGCCGGAGTCACCTGAGCTGGCGCG
The DNA here is from genome assembly GCA_030849465.1 of Moesziomyces globuligerus. NCBI lineage: Eukaryota > Fungi > Basidiomycota > Ustilaginomycetes > Ustilaginales > Ustilaginaceae > Moesziomyces > Moesziomyces globuligerus. The sequence continues at coordinate 249,294 of JARVLF010000004.1, forward strand.
CTGGTTCCACCAGTAATAAGAAAGGCTGTCGATGGTGACAGGGGATCGCGAATTGAAAAATGACCAATCGTGTCGTCTGCGACTCCCTGCAAGGCAAGGATGCGGGAAGCGTTGACGAGTTGATTGACGGCAAGCTGGCGAGGCGTCAGCTTAGGCAGTCTTGATAAAAAGGAGAGAAGAGAAGAGGTTGCTTCAGCGTGCGCTCGGCATTAACGAAGAGAACTCAGTTTACCCGGGTGTCGACTCACGACTGTGCGTCTGCGCAAAGGCAGGCCAGCAGGATAAGGCCGACCGAGAGAGCAAGATTTGCCATATTCATGTCGCCAAAGGTTCGAGTGCAGGAAGAGGAAGGGTGGAGATGATGACTTTGAGGGCTGCAAGACATCGAACGGGCTGCCGATGGAACCAGAGGCGAAGGCTCCACTCGACAGAGGCATCCCTTATAACCTTCTCGAGATTGAGAAGTGTCTCGACTTGAAAGGGGCTGCACGGCGCAGCGACCGATGGGTTGAGGACAGCCGTCTCACGGCGTCTCGGAAGACTGAACAGCCAGTGTGGCGGAACCCGACCGAAGATTGCCACACGCTCCGCCTTCGTGCTCGAGGGATGCAGCTTCGGCTGTTCCGAGGCGATCCTTCGTGAAGAGTGTTTCTCACCCAAAGATGCCCATCTTCAGAGATGCCGTGCTGCCCGTGCTGCAGCTGTCGGTTGATCCGACCAGATAGCCGTTCTTTGGGGAAGTCATCCAGGCAGGCTCCGACACATGGGGGAAAGAGGGGCGAAGAGTCCTTTCTTCAATCTTGTCTGTCTCTGAGAGGTTTCCGCCCACGCTCACCGCCGATGCACAATGGGATCAAGGGTCATCCGTGAAGACAGAGGCAGATGAGCCGACGCATTCCAGGCGGTGGAATGGAGCAAAGAAATGATCATGATTTCATCTCCAGGGAAGGGTTCTGCACAAGGGTATCTCTGCGAGTGAGAATGCATCCGACGAGTCGTAAGTAAGGATCAGGAGGCGGGTTTGATGCCCGTTTGCTGGGCTTGACGGGCCTTCTGTGCCGATCTCTGCTCGAGGCGGATCCAAATGGGAAAGGTGAGAAGGATGACCGCTAGCCAGGCCCAGAGGATGCCGAAATACTTGAGCATCTCGACTCGTTGACCGACGTCGAAAATGATCTTGATGTAGATCTGGCGGATGTTGTAGAAGGGCATTGAATAGCCGTACCTGTAGAAGGATGGCGAGAGCTCGATGGGCAAGTTGGCCACCGAGACATTGAAGATGATCCAGGCGACGAGTGCAAAGCCGATGAAGCGAGGCCCGACAAGCGAAATGGCACACTCGGTCACCAGTCCGAGCACGCACATGCCGACGAAGGTTGCGCTCCACCACGTCATGAAGCCTGCGCCGTAGCTGAATGTGCGACCGAAGGGTACCTCGAAGGGCACGTTGAGGAGCGAGATCATGAGGGACATGAAAAAGTAGGACACGAGCGGGGCAAAGATCCGCATGGCCACCAGAGAGCGGTACCGGAGGAAAGGCTGCAAGCCCTGGCGCGCGCCAAAGTTGGCCATGGTCGAGTTGAAGGCAAGGATGCACAAGTAAATGAGCCCCACGACCAGCACGGCGATGGCGACGGGAACATCATACGGACGCAAGTCGCGGTCGAGGATGATGATGGGGTTGGCGATCGTCTGAGGCGCATTTGCGAGGTTGTTGATGGCGGTCTGATTGGTGGCGATGGAGCCGAGGTACTGCTTGGCGAGCTGTGAGCTGAGCTGTGCGAGAGCCTTGTTGACTGTGGCTGTGGCCGGGGCGAGGACCATGGACGGCACCGCCTGGAAGTTGCGCGAAGTGGCATAGGTGAGCGAGACCAGCGAGCGAGGGTCCCATGAAGCATCGCCGTTAGCACGCGCCTGCTCGAGCCTAGCGGTGGCATTCTCCTCCACCGTGACCACGATCCAGGTGGCTAGTGTGTTTGTCACCTGGTAGTCAACTTCGCTCTGTGTTGGGAAGCGAGACGGGTCGACCACAGTCCAGGTGCTGTGGGGTTTAGGACCATCGTTGGAAGCGAGGAGCGCCTCCTGGATGGCTGAGCCGATGGCGCCGGTGTCGCGGTTGACGATCCAGGCGTTGAGCTTTGGAGAGAGATCGACCTCCTTCCAGACCGATCCCCAGTAGATGCTGATGATGGCCCAGATAGATATGACGATGAAGAGCGTGGTGAAGCCCATCGCTTTGAGGTAAGCGATGCGTTGAGTACGTACTCTCGGCGACCAAAAGCTTTCCTGGCCTAGTTGTGGAGGTTGCCGCGCAGGCGTCGGGGCATGCTCGGACTCTGCTTGCGCTTCTTTGTGATTCGGAGCAGAAGCGGAAGCCTCATGTGCAACGGAGCTCCCGTCGCTGGAGCTCCTCGAGCCTCGCTGCTGCTGGGACGCCATGATGCAAAGCTACCAAGGCGAGCGCGGAATGGGTCAAAGGACGAGTGTCGACGATCGTGGAAGGGGGAAGGCGAAAGACAACGAACAAGAGATGATGCAGAGCAGCGACCGTGCCGCTTTTATGGCAGGCCTGCCTGTTTGGGGAGTGGGCAGAGGACGCGCGGAGATGCAGTGGGGTGGGGTGGATGCCTGAAGACGACGTTGAAGAAGGGCGGGTGGACTAAACATGCTCCGTGGACGTGGATCCCCTCAAGCCTGGACAGTAATCGCTCAACACTTGCATTCAGTTTGCGCGTCCGGCCTTGCATATGCATGGCGGCCCAAGACGTGCATCAAAAATCCGATTTCGAGCGAACCGCAGGCATGTTGGGACAACCACTTGGACGCGCGCTTCGCCTCGACGCGGTCTTAGGCGGTCCAACTCGCGTGGGGCGGGGCTTGAACCCATCCACATCCGAATCTTCGTGGCAAGACATGACGCTCTACACCTTGGTCAACTCCACGTCCAATACGACTGCTGCGACTCCGAAATCGGTATAGACCGAAGCAGCCGCCCCTCGTCGACTGCGTGGGTTTCGCTTCGTCCGAGCCGGTCGAGCCATACATTGACTCGGTACGGAAGCTGGTGACGGCAGCCTCCCGTGACGCATGTGTGAGTGGGCTTGGAAATTTCTCCGCTGCTTACGGCAATTTCTGTCGGCTTTGCCGCGGCATCCCCGCGCTCACCCAGCGATTGCACCATCGCGCATCGGCACTTTCCGACTCGCTGCCTGCAGCCCCTCCACAATTGGCACGGTTGCCCTCTCTCACCATCCCGCGGCATGGCTTGCCCGCGGGCCACCAGCCAAGCCAAGTTCTGACCTAGCCTCCAGCTTCTCCGTCCCATTCCGAAAAGCTGAAAAGACCGATGAGGATCCCGACACCTATCGGTGTGGCTGCGACACAATCACACGGTGGCGACGGTCAAAATATACAGAGTCAACATTGATGACATGCGACTGCAGCCCCAGGAGTATGGGCCTGCAACGAAGGCCAATGCTGCGAAGATGTTGCGCGTCGGGCGTCAGTCCCGGCGCGCGTCAATAGCCACCTCGGCGCAGCTCGATGGCTCCTAGAATGAGCAGCGCGATGCCGAGAGGAAGCACAGCGGCAAAAACAATGACATCCTGGTAGATGCGCTTGCCTCGTGTTCGACGCTGCAGCTGACGCTCCTTGCGAGCCAGCAGGATCGTCGTGGCTTCGTCACGATCGTCCCCGCTCTGTTCGGTCAGATGGCTCGGGATCGACGCCGAGTCCTGATCCATACCTGCTGGGAGAACGTGTCGGCTCGATCGCTGAGATTGTGGTCGCGATGAGGTAGCAGCGGTGTCGGACTCCACCCCGTGGCGATGAGCTGCGGCCGATGTTGTAGTCGCTGCTTCGCCACGATCTTGGTCCAGATCACCCTGGCCGCCGAGCAAGGGTTGTCGCTCAGCGTCCTCACCCCGCCGGGCTCCTCCAAGCAGATAGTGCCGATTCCTTGCAAGCATCGAGAGCGGTCCCACAAAGTAAGCAGATGCAGTCCGGCCGAGCTCGCTTGCAAACGGCGGCAGAATCGCGCGAGGACGCCTGATGTGGAAGAGAATCATCCACACGAGGCCTGGCATCACGAATCCCACGCCCGCTCCCATCAAGCCAAGCACCTCGGCGGCTCGAGTGAATCTCGCCTCTTCGCCTTCCTTTTCCGTCCTACGGAAGCCCCCTGCGCCAGACAGGTAGGCGCTCGCGGCCGTCATACCCCACAGCAAGACGCCAGCAAGTGCATTACGGGCGGGCTTGCCCCACTTGCGTTTCCACCTTCCGATCTGGGAGATCTCTGGCGCTTCCGCTCTCGTGCCCGCCGCGATAGCGCTCGAAGCAGGTCCGCGCGCGCCACCAGCAAGCGAGGACGACGCGGCAGCCTCGTCTTCGGGCAGACGGATGGCTTGACGCCGTCGGCGCAGAGGATGCACGTTAAGCTGCCTGAGAAGCCGTCCCCACGACGAACGAGCCGTAGTCAGGCAGATGGCAAGGTGGGTAGCGAGGATAGCGACAAAGAGAATCCTGGCGAGATTGATTAGGTCGTCGTCGTTCGGCAAGGATGCGAATAGATTGGGATGCACATTCTTTCGCAGTCGGCCCTGCACGCCATTGACCCCTGCTACGACGCCGAACAAGATCCCCATGGCGATGATGAAGATGACCTGCCCGGCTTGCGCGCCGATAAATGCCTTGACGTTCGAGCGCGAGGTGCCGATCCTACGGAGACTCCGTTGGTGTGCTAAGATCTGCAGCGGGCAAGCACTCAGCGTCATCAAGGGCAGCAGCGAGATAGGAGCCCAAATAGAAGGCGGATGCAAAGGGTTGATGTTGGGCAATCTCTCGCGATTGCCCGATCCGCCGTTGACCACGAGAGGGGCGGCTACCGGAGGAGCCGTGGCGTAGATCTTGACCAGGATTATGGTGACGATGATTGGATAGAAGGCCAAGGAGAAGAAGGTATTGAGTCGGATCACATTGCGTTTGGCAAGTGGAAAGATGACGAGCGGTACCGAGATGATTCCGCCGACGACCAGGGTCACAAATGCGCGATCGTGCAGAGGCACGCCGCGAGGCGCGTAGTTGAAGAAGACCTGCAGGAGAAGATCGGCGAGCGCAAAGTAGCCAATTATGGCACTTCCCGTTGCGTAGAGTGCCAGAAGCAAGCCGGACACTACCCTACCAAGGCCCCCCTTCCAGGGCGTGTATCTGCCGAAACTGGCGCCGGCGATGGCCTCGATCGAGCTACCGTTGACGTATCGACTAAGCACGACCCAGAGACCACCGCCGACTCCGCCCAGACTTGCTACCCCTACCAGCGCAGCCGTTCCGAGCAGAACGCCGGTGCGGGCAAAGTAGTGAGGCATGGACAGCAATACGGCGGGGTGCAGGCTAGCCGAGAAGAGGTTGGCAGAGACGTGAGGGGCAGAGAGACTGGCCGGCGTGCCTGGGTTGGTTAGTAGCTTCCACCACGCCCGACGATGCTCGCGGGTCGGTCGGAGCGAGTGCAGATATGACTCTGGCTCCGCTCTCCTCTTCCGAGCTCGCATACTTCGCCTCGCAGCGCTGTCGCCCGTGGCGGACAGAGGGAGTGTGCGATCCTGATGCAGCGGATCTGTACTGTCTTCATCCTCACTGCTGTCGTCCCAGGTCTGACCTACGTCGATGCGGCCTTGACGCAGGTAGGCATCGAATTCGGAAGCAGTGTCGCTTTCGCCTTCCTCTAACTCATCCGGATCGCTCCGGCGGGTGCGCGAGTCCAGGACGCGTTCGTCATCCTTGTAAGATGCATGAGAAGACCTCCTCCGTCCAGTGCCTTCAGAGCCATCGCCGTGTGATCCACTTTGGCGCACTGAGAGGTGCGATGGCTGTGTTGAGAGGGTTGGGTACAGGTTCGTCGCGGGATGACCCGAGGACGCGGACTCCTGCATCGAGAGAGTGTGCGAGACGTTGCGGGAAGGCAAGAAGTCGTGTGAGCCCCGCGCCTGTAGTGCTGGCAGATGCCACGATGACGACCTATATGTCGAGGAACTGTGTGCTAGCTGTGAGATGGAGTCAAGAGAGTGGTGGTGAGACTGCGAGAAGAGCAGACGCAATGAGAACGGCCCTTCCGCTCAGACCACACACTCAAGGAAAAATCCATGTGGAGAAGCACGCTCCAGCACCAGCACGCTCCAGCAGCAGCTGACTCTGTACATGCGGAATTCCAAAAATAAAAACCAAAAGGAAGGGGGCCAACCCGGAATCGAACCGGGGACCTCTGTCAACTTAGTACAGCCTCTGGTAAGAGGCGAAGCCCTAAGACAGCATAATAAGCCACTATACGATTGGCCCGCTTCATGTCTGTTGCAGCAATGATTGCATATATGATACTTCACAGAAGTCGGCCATTCATTTTGTCTAGCTTCACCTAGCTTCACACCGTCCCTCATCAGAAGGTCGACGAGTGTTTCTAGACCATCACCTGTGACTTGCGTATGACTTGCAACAGATCCATTCGCAGCTATGCGCTGCGTGCATTGGGCTCCCAAAGGGTCATGCTTGAAGACGGTTCAAACACGTACAATTCAGATGAATCGTTCCTCCCTGCACACTGCCAATGGATTAGTACTCGTGAAGCGCTGCAAGTGCATTTGATGATGTACGTGGGCGGACGGATGGTGGGGGTTCTCATAAGAAGGCAGAGCGAGCCTGAGGGAAGCCCGAAGGGACCTCGTTTACTGCTTGACCAGGGAGAGGAGCTCGGCGCTTGGAACGCCCGACCAGCCTCGCTTGTCGTAATCGGCGAGGCTTGCGACCATATCCTGCACAACGCTCTTGAGCTTGATGTAGTTGAGGTCAAGCACACGCGTTGCTTTGGATCCGTCCAGCTCGTTCTGCTTGACCGAGGCGCCATCGCCGCGCTTGCCTTCTGGCACCTGGGCCTTCCACTCGGACGGCACGCTGCCGTCGGCGTGAATAATGTCGACAACATCCTGGTAGACAAAAGGACCGAGCGAGGTGGCGAAACGGTTATCGCCAGCCTCGGCTCGCACAAGCGCTTCGACGTGTGCGTAGGCGACATCACGGACGTCAACGCAGTTGCCAGCGGGTGCGAGGAGGTCGCCCTCCTTCTTGGAGCCATGCAAGAGGGCCCAGACGAAGCCGACCGAAGTGTTGAGCTTTTCGGGATCGTTTACCTGATGCAGGATGGGTCCAAAGACGAGAGGCGGGTTGATTGTGACGAGGTCCCAGGCGGGGCTGTTCTCCTTGACGAATTGCCAAGCCGCGCGCTCAGCCATGGTCTTGGAGGCACGGTAAGCGTCCGGACCCTCTTGGTCCTTGCCCAGCTTCTCGACATTTTCGACGCTCGAGATGTTCCAGTCGTGTTCGGTGTAGACAATGTGACCCTTGCGCGTGGAATCGAGGATCGCTGCGAAGGAAGAGGTGATGACGACACGCTTGACGTCCTTGCCATGCTTGTGGATGGAAGTGAGAACGTTGCGGGTGCCGTTGACGGCCGGGTTGATCAAGGTTCGCTTGGGATCACCCTCGATGTTGAAGTGGAAAGGCGAAGCGGTGTGAAGCACGGCGTCGATACCCTTCACGGCATCGTCGAAAGCACCCTGCTTCTCGAGATCCTCGGCGACGAAGTAGCTCAGCTTGTTACCGTACTTGCTGAACACATCTTGCAGGTATTTGCCCTTGTCCTCGGATCGAACGGTTGCACGGACCGAGTGGCCGCGCTCCAGCAGCTGGTACACGCACCAGATTGCGATGAAGCCCGAGCCTCCAGTGACGAGGACGTGTGAGTCTGGCTGAATGGCAGGCATGTTTGGTTTGATATGGGGCGGAATTCAGACGAGTGGTTGGCAGAAGGAGAAGCAGAGGAAAGAAGACGGAGGTGGGGTAGAACAGAGATCCGCTTCGCGCAGGGGCCGTGCACCGAGCGGCCACTGACGTCATGGCACCTTTTTAACAGAAGCCCCGGATCAAAGCACCAACTCCAAGCTGGCTGGAACGAGTCCCGCGAGTACATAGCCGTGCCACGACGTGTGGGCCACTGATCCTGAGCCGAGGATCGGCTGGCGTGCTTCGGCGAGGCGGAGGCGAGACCGAAGATTGTTTTCGAGTGTGAGAGCAAGTAAAGTTACAAACTCAAAATAATGTCTTACTCAGCCAACGCGAGCAACGTAGCTTGGCTCAGCTTGAGCCAGTTTGGCGGGCACTTCCCCGCAGCACTTTTCGACTCTCGCGCCGAGGGCAGTCGAACCGCCGAGACGGCTGCCGCTGCAGCCAAGCGAGTCGTGCCTGACCCCGCCTAGACTGCGACTGCGACTGCGAGGCTGCGATCAGTCCACTTTGTCGCTGCTCTGACATGCACTCGTTCGTTGCGACCTTCAATCGCCGCTCTCCCCACTCACGCTGCTCACCATCATCTCTGATAAGCCGAGTCGATCCGCCCACGCCCCGCCACCGCTGAACCACTTCTACTCGCCTGCCTTCATCCATTCGACCAGCCGTCCCTCGATTCGATTCTCTTTTTCTCCTCGTATCTCCAACCCCGCAACCGTTCCGTCTCGCTCGTCACATCCTCATCCGCGCATGCTCAAGACGTCCTGCTGAGCACGCATCCGCCCTCTTCGTTCCTCACCGCTTCCAAGCTCTGATGAGCCGCTAGGCCTTTCGCACTTGCAAGGGCCAGGCCCGTTTTCATCCCGACTTGTCGCCAACGATTCTAAGAGGTGTGACGCGCGCTTGCTCCCTCATCCACCGTCGCAAGCACGCAAGCACGCAAGCATGCACACTCCCTCGCCTCAACGAGGCTGGCGCGCCTTCACGCTCCTCCTCCTGAGCTTGCTCGTGTCATGTTCGCCTTTGGCCTCGGCAATCCCTACAGACGCGCCTCTTGAAGCCCGCGCTCAGTTGCCCTTCTTGGCTTCTGCCCCCTCCACCGACTCGTACGATGCTGCCGGAATGCAGCGGGTCAACGTGACCCTCGCCGTCATGTCGAGATGTCCCGACGCACTCGCCTGCGAGGCTGCTTTCGACAAGGTCCTCGACCGCGTCAACGCAAAGACACGCGTCACCATGACCTACATCGCTACCCCCGACCCTCCCAAGCAACACAACAAGTACGGTGCAGTCTGCAAGCATGGCGACCAAGAGTGCGCCGGCAACGTCCAGCAACTCTGCGTTCAGGATGCGCTCAACCCCGCTCGCGCAGGCGAAGACTATGACCTCAGCCCCAGCGCCGCCCAGAAAAAGTGGTGGAACTTCCTGCAGTGCCAAAACTACGCCGGCCTCTCCAAGATCGGAGACGAAGATCTCGCGCAACGCTGTCTCCACCTCGTTGACGGTCCTTCGTGGCAGAAGGATGGTATCGCAGATTGCGTTCACGGCAAGCAAGGCCGCAAGCTGCTGCATCGCAGTAGCACCGCCTCCAAGCGTCAAGATCTCGTCACCTCCTGCACCATCGTCTTCGAGAGCGGTAAACGCTGCATTCGCGACGGAGGCGCCTGGAAAAACTGCGACCTTGGCCATGAACCCGCCGACTTTATCGCCGAGATCGAACGCATCTGGTCCAGAAAAAACGCCATCTCCAACCGCAACGCCACCGACCAGCCAGAAATCACCCGCAGCCGCACCACCTCGCCACCCGCGGCCCGCCTCTCGAGACGACAGTCCTCTCCATCCGCCACCGCCACCGATTACACCAACCCCTTCGCAGGCTCGCGTACTCCACCCAGCGTATTCGTAAGTATGCCGCAGCTTCTCACTTTCCCTTCGCACGGCAGCGCCCATCCCTCCAGTGGCACGTGACGGTTTCCCCGTGCGAGCATCTCCCCCTTGTCGTAGCTCATCGTGCATCAGCTCAACCTGCCCTTCCTCTTACCGTCCTGTTTGTCGCCTCCGCTTGGCCATCCTGCTCGCGCGGATCATCACTTCCGCATGCGCGCTTCGTTCTTCGTCTCCCCGTCTTGCGTACTTGTGCAGACCCTGATCATTGGTTAGTACTTGTCTCTTACCAACAACTTTCGTTTCTATCGCTTCATCGCGTGACTGCGCACAGTGGCAGCCCCGCCTCAATCCTGGCCATTCAAGTCGTCTCGCCAGGCGCCAAAGCTCGAATCCTTTCCCGTTCCAGGGTCCTAACTTGCCCGTTCCCTTTATTGCCTTTGCCATCACAGCTATCGCCCTTTTCGTCATCGTCGTCTGCTTTGTCCTCTTGAGGATCATCATGCGCAACCGCCGTCTCCGCCGACTCGGCCTCCTCCCAGACGGCCCCTTTGACCGTCTCCTCGGACCTACCAGAGAGATCGAAGACACTTTACCGCCTCCCAAGTTGCTCGAGGCCCGCATCGCTCACGATTTCCGTCCCTCCGCCCTTGACGCCGAAGTCAAGGCCCATGGCTGGGACGCTGTCATGCCTATCTCGGCCGCCGTTCCTCCGGTGCTGTACTCCGACCTTTTTCCAAACAGCGGCAAGAACAAAGGTCAAGAAGCTAGCACCACGGGTGCTCAAGGGCTCGCAGAAGGCCAACCCGCAGGCGCGACGCCAAATCACTCCTATCCTCCCGCTTCCGCCTCGTCCGGAGGCCTGTCGCGACGTCTGCATGTTCCGTCCTTCCTCCGTCGTCACGGCGACGGGAGTCAAGCTGACGAAGGTGCTGGAAGTGGTGCCCTCGCACCGGTCAACGAGGCGGGCGTCGGTGCAGGCGACGTCGATTCAAAGCGCGCTCCGCCTGACGCCGGCACACCGGCTTCGGTCAACGTCACAGTGCTGATTGCCATGCCATCGCAACGTACCGTCTTCCCATTGGCCCAGCTGACACACAATCCAGCGGCAGTCAAGTCTCAGCGATCGCTGAAGCTCGACCAGGTTGCGTCGGCCAAGATCGACGAGGTCGAGGAAGGTGCCGACGACGGGACTCGCTGTCTCAGGCGCACCGCAAGTATCAAGAGCTTCCGCACTGCAGCTTCGGTCAAGAGCATCGGCGACGCGCGCAGGGAGGCCTTTTTCAACAAGATGAATGAGGAGGAAGGCAACGCAGCCAACGCTGGTGGCCACCTCAACACCACGCATCTCGACGATGAAGACGAAGAGGAGTTGCCGGAACTCGTTTTTGGAACTGCCAGCGTGCCTATCTTCACGCGCATACATGGTCCTGCCGCAGGTCGCGAGATCTTCGCTGGCCCGTCCGAGGCTTATCAGCCCCTGAGATCCGAGCTCATTCGCCTCATCGCCAGCGCTCACGACGCCCGCGAGCGCAAGGCGACAATGGAGGCGGCTGCTAAGCAAGCGGAAAAGGACGCTGCTAACGAAGATGACGGACAGACCACCATCGACGCTCGGTCCACAAATCAGGGCGTGGCTACAGCGACTGGTCAACACGGCGCTACGACCGATGGCGCCCGTATCAGCGGCAGCGAGACCATCGATAGCGAGACTGCTGCCATCATTGGCGCTCCCGGACTCTCTGCAGTTCCAGCAGCACATCAGGAGGGGCTCGGCGACGTCGTCAGTCGAATGATGATGCCTGAGCCGGTCCATCATCCGCATGGTACCGCCACATCTTCCGTCGCACCTGCGTCAGCCATCAGCGGTCCCCTCTCGCGCTTCTCGGAAGATCCCCGACCAAGCATCGGGGTCAACTCGAATCTGTCTCGGGATGAGATGACCACTCCAGCTCCAGGCGACGGCCCCGGCGGCTACAATACTTCCACCCTCACCCTCGATCCTTTGCTCGGCGACCGAGCTAACGCATATGGGGGGCCCGACCAGCAGACCGTTCCTGCAGCTACGAAACACTCATCCTGAGCATCAGCTCGGCATCCGCTTGGTCTTCAAGCGCGCTTGGCCTCAATCACCGCTGTACGACTGTTGCTCGCAGAGCTGTCGCGTTTGGAGTTTCGTCCCGTTCTTATCTTTGTCTGCACCCATCTTGGCATCCATGGATCCGCTCTGTAACAAATGATACCACCTTCACCTATGGCTGGCTCGCTGAATGCAGAACGTGCCAGGAGCTGAAAGTCTCGACAAGGGCAAAACTGCAGTTCAGCTCAAAATTGGCCAAGGGCACGCAGGCAGGGCATCCAATGTTAGTGGTGCATTGAGCTGTTCAGCGTTCCAAGCATGTCCTGGACCTGGTCATTGTGAGAGCTGCACCAGGTCCACACAAATGACTGAGTTGGTCAAGTGCGCTTCAACAATCAGACTGATTCATCCAGACACTGAGTTGCTGGCCAAAGCGTGTTCAACTTTCTATGTCCATTGTTGCTGCGGAAACAGCAGAGTGGAGAAAAGGTGGGCACTTTATTGGTGGCTTGAGTTCATCCAATTTCCTGCTCACTGATGTGCTCAACTTACAAGGTGGACCCTTTTATAAATTGATTAGGGTTGCTTAAGCAAAGTTGTAGAGCAGATCAAACTGAGTATATTTCATTATCTGACCCTACGCTGGAAGCATAATATTTTCCCGCGTTACGGTCCGTCGAAGTTTGGCCCGACCGGGGTCAACACATCAAAAAAGTCAAATTTTGGACATGCACCCATAATGAAAGATGACGCTTATGACACCCTCAGAGCACCCTGAAAGTATCACAGCAATAGCACAAGTCCTCATGGTGTGATGGTGGACTTTGCGTTTTCCAAGATTTTGGCCGGGGCACCAAGGGTCCCCCCTTGGAAACATGAAAAATGACCCCCCTCCAAATGTTCTGCTACCTTAATAGAACTTGTACAAGCATGCTAGGAGATGCTAAGTCCAGAGTTTCAGGCAGATTGGTCAGCTGGGGGTGGAGGTATGGCGACCCCAATGTTGTCCAACCCTGACCCTTACAATGGTCCCCTTGAGCGTTGGCTCGGAAACATAGAATCTGTCTTGATGGAAGTTGTAAAGGAACCTATTGAGAAGGTGTATGCAGAAACTGGGTTCGAGATCCTTTTGACGGTGGGTTTCCAACTTTTGGACGCGCTTGGCATCCAGCGGTCCCTGGTCTGCCCTCATGGAAGACGGTCCAATTCAAAAATCTGACGCGTTGAATTTCACAGGAAGACAGTGTCAGGGCCCCGACTCGCAGTACGCGGTCGCGCCCTTCCGGCCGAGAGCGCAACGCTCCCGGCGGCGCGACCAGGCGCGACCGACAGACTTCTTCTCACGCTCGCCCGACGGGGGTTGTCTACAGACCCCGTCGCATGTATTACTTCTGTCGCTATATAGCAATAGCAGTGCCGTGCCCCGACCACCGCGACGCACTGTCGCGCAGCCTACCGACTCCGTCACTCTCAGCCTCTCCTCCCTGGCCGACCCCGACCGACCGTAGCCGCCCTGCGGTACCCAGACCCTACGGTTCTAACATTACATGCGACCTCCCCATCCGGGTAGACGTTGCGAGTGACAATGGTTCGAACCAGGAACAACAACAGCCCCGACGAGGACGCTACCGCCCGCAATGACCCCGTCGCCCACGGCGAGGCCGCAGCCGGCAGCGGCGCCCCTACCGACACCCCCACCACTGCTGACGGCGCAGCCAGCGTGCAGGGCAGAGCAGCCGCTCCGACCGCCCGTACGGAACCGACACTGGCCGACATCGCCGTGCTCCTGCAGGGCCTGACGCAGGAGATTCGGCACCTCGCCCGAGTTGCGACGACGCCGGCCCCATCGGTCGCACCTGCGGCAACGCCCCCGCCGCGCAAGCCCTTGGTCCCGACGCTGGAGGTGCCCGCTCCCCCGTCGGAGCCCACTCCCTCCTCGGAGCACACGACCGATGGCACGGCCAAGCCCCTCGCGGAGGGAGACTTGCAACCAGCGCCCCGCCAACCGTCGTACCCCCCGTGGGTCAGCCCGTCGCCGGCCCCCATGCGGCCCCCGACGCACTCCTACGCCGCTTACGCGACCGTGCCGGCACACCCCTACGCGCCCCCGCCGACCGTGCCCGTACCAGCAGCATGGGAAGCGGCCCCAGCGCGCCCGGAGCCCAAGGTACGGGTCGCAGCGCCGTCGTGGGACGGCACAAAGGAGGAGTTGGAGGAGTTCATCGACCAGTGCGAACTGAATTTTGAGGCCAACCCGGCGGCTTTCCAAAACGACGCCCGCCGGATCACATTCGCCATTGGGAACATGTCGGGCGCACCCCGCGTCCGCATGATGAACATCCGACAGTCCGACGACCCGCCTTCCTGGCTCAAGAAGTGGTCGTCGTTCTGCAAGGACCTCCGCCGGGTGTACGGCGACCCCGACCCCGGCTACACAGCCCGCCTCAAACTGAACAATCTCCGACAGCGTGGCCCCGTCGCGCAGCACGCGGCCGAGTTCATGTCGCTCGCGGCCCGCGCGAACGCGACCGACGGTAGGCAGATGCTCATGTTGTTCGAGCACAGCCTCCGACCACAACTGCGAGAGAGACTTGTCAGGGGTCGCGTGCCCGAAATCCCTTATTCGGCGAGTGACGTGAACTCGACGAACGACTTGACTTATTCGGCGAGTGGCGTGGACTCGACGGATCGCCTGAGTTATTCGGCGAGTCGACGCGACTCAACGGATAGCGGCTGACCACTGTGAGCACCCTGTTCAGAGGTAGCGCGGCACGACTCGATTGTTGCAGACGCCTTTGGGCGTCGTGGGAAGGACTTCCGTCTTCGCACGAGTGCTCGTAATACTCAGACGGTTGTCGGGCACTGGTGGAGGTTCCAGGGCCGCAGTGGAGGTACTGCCTACGGTGTAGGTGCCGTAGCGCCGATGGAGGTGTCGGCGGCGTCTGAAGCGGTGATACAACACACACGCAAGTAGTAGCAACGCCCTGCGATTGCTACTGTGAGACGAAGTGACTGAAAGACAGTGATACTGACGAATGATAACGACTGAGTGCTGTAAAGTAAAGTAGAGTGGATGGGGCGGGTTCCAGATCCTTTTGACGGTGGGTTTCCAACTTTTGGACGCGCTCGGCATCCAGCGGTCCCTGGTCTGCCCTCATGGAAGACGGTCCAATTCAAAAATCTGATGCGTTGAATTTCACAGGAAGACAGTCCGCTTCAAAAATCAAGACGGTCTGCTTCAAAAATCAAGACGGTCCACTTCAGAAATAAAGACGGTCTGCTTCAAAAATGGAGACGGTCCACTACAGTCAGAGAGACAGTCCACTACAGTCAGAGAGACGGTCAGCTACAGTCAGAGAGACGGTCAGCTACAAAAGGGAGACCGTCAAGGGCAAGTAGCAGAGATGTGCACCCGTCAATGCCCATCACATCACCCACTCCCCTCCGCCAGCCAATATGTCACGGACAACCTGCCCTGTTTGCGGTCTCTCCTATGCGGCAACAAACATCACCAATCATTTGCGCAAGGCGCACAGCGGTGCACACGTCAGTCAGGAGGCTGCTGCTGCTGTTGGGCTGGTTGCATGCCAGTGCGGCCAGGTAGTGGTGAATGCTGCGGCACTGCGCAAGCACCAGGGCATCCGTAAGTGCCAGGGTGTACAGTCCCAGCCCACAGCAGCAGCAGCTGCAGCAGCAGAAAATTTTGCTCCAGCACAGTCAGAATCAGCGCCGGCAGAGCAGACTGCAGCAGCAGCCATTGTGGCAGCTGCATCAGCGCTGGCGCAGGCTCTGGCCCCGCTGCCGCCTCCAAGTGCAAGCCCAGCACCCGTGCACACAGCATCACCGTCCTGCAGCTCACCACTGGCCCCGGAGGCAACAGGCACGGAGGCAGATGTGGAGGAGGAGAATTTCCAGGAAATTGACGCGTCTTCTGGTCTGGTGCCCAGCCTGCCTCCAAGCCCAATCTTGGATTTTCCAGCGGAGACACACATCTCTGATTCTGAGCGGGAGCCAGATGTGGATCCAGAGCCAGAGTCTGGGCAAGATGGAGACGGAGACGGACTGGAGATGGACATTTCCCTGGAAATTGACGCGTCTCTGGGGTTAGTGGTTAGGGTTAGGGTTAGGGTTAGGGTTAGGGTTAGGGTTAGGGTTAGGGTTAGGGTTAGGGTTAGGGTTAGGGTTAGGGTTAGGGTTAGGGTTAGGGTTAGGGTTAGGGTTAGGGTTAGGGTTAGGGTTAGGGTTAGGGTTAGGGTTAGGGTTAGGTTAGGGTTA